>PVHP010001788.1:0-98330 GCA_004024765.1 Zapus hudsonius | reverse complement strand
GAGAGAGAGAGAGAGAGAGAGAGAGAGAGAGAGAGAGAGAGAGAGAGAGAGAGAGAGAGAGAGAGAGAGAGAGAAGAAGACACCCAGGGTCAAACTCTGGCCTCCCCAAGCAGGCACAACACATGCACCCCCACATGTACAACATACTTGCTCACTCGTGTGCGCACACACACACACACAAACGCACACACACAGACATGCACACATACACACACCACATACACACATGCACACACGTATTTTAATGTCAAAACCGTGGAGAAAGCAGCAGACATTCCACCTCTCTGGGCGCCTCTGCTCTCCATGGGCAGGTGCCAACTGTGTGCCGGGTTCACCTTGCTCCTGGGATCAAAAGACCACAAGCTGCAACACCTCTCTCCTTGTCTTCACTGACCTTTTCCATGGTGAATGTTGCACTCTTGCTTTGTGCACACTCACCCCCAGACATGCCTTTTCTCCTTCTGACCAGCTCTGTAGGTGCCATCTACTCATGCTTAACACTGGGGAAAAGAGACCATCTGGGCATTTGTCATGTGGGTAGGGAAGTGTTGTAACAGAAATTTGAAAAAAAATTGTTTGGCTCTAGGCCAAAGGACTAACTCTCTGCCTCAAATAGCAAAGGGGCCAGCTATGGTCCTTTGGGAGCCTGAGGTAGGAGTCACTGTGAATTCAAGGCCAGCCTGGGCTATAGAGTGAGGTCCAGGTCAGCCAAAGCTAGAGTGAGACTCGGTCTCAAAAAAAAAGTTGGGAATATTGCTTAGTGGTTACAGGTGCTTGCTTGCAAAGCCTGCCAGCTGGAGTTCAATTCCCAAGCTGCACACAGAAGCTAGATGCAAAAAGTGATGCCAGCATCTGGTGTTTGCAGCAGTAAGAGGTCCTGGTGCATCCCCCATAACCCAACACACACACACACACACACACACACACACACACACACACAAAGAAATCTGTATTTATTTATTTTGCTTTTTGAGGTAGGGTCTTGCTCTAGTTCAGACTGACCTGGAATTCACTATGTAGTGTCAGACTGGCCTTGAACTCACAGTGATCCTCCTACCTTGGCCTCCCAAGTGCTGGGATTAAAGGCATGCACCACCAAGCCCGGCAGAAATCATTTCTTATATTTTATTTGTAAAGTATGGTGGCTTGAATGTAAAATGTCCCTCATAGACTTATGTGTTTGAATATTTAATTCCCAGTTGATGGCGCTGTTTGGGAAGATTGGAAGATCGTGGAGCTCCTTAGAAGGCTCTAATTCCTTCCTGCTGATGTGTTTTCCTGATCCTGCCTTGATTTTACTGCCATGATGAAACTTCCCCTTGAAACTCTAAGCTGAAATAAACCCTTTCCTTCCTTAAGCTGCTTGGAGTCAGGTATTTTGTCCCAGCAACAAGAAAGCAACAGACACAGAAAGGTCTTTTGGTCTGTTTTGTTTTTCCTTCCAAGGTAGCATCTCACTCTACACTAGGCTGACCTGGAACTCTGTAGACTCAGACTGGCTTTGAACTCATAGTGATCCTCCTACCTCTGCCTCCCAAGTGCTGAAATTAAAGGTGTGTGCTGCAACGCCCAGCTCACAGGAAGGTTTTTAATGCTAGAATTATGAATAGGAAAGCACATAAAAGCACTGTTTCTCTGATCAACATTTCCTGATAGAGTTCTTCCTGTTTCTTTTTATTGATTTTTTATTTATTTTTCTTACTTATTTTTTCAAGACAGAGTCTAATGTAGCCCCAGCTGGCCTCGGGTTCTCTATGTAGGAGGACTTTGAACTTCTGATCATCCTGCCTCCGGCTTCTGAATGCTGGCACTACAGGCATGTGCCACCACTCCTGCTGTGTGAGAGGCAGAGATGGAACCCAGGGCTTCTATATAGTAGGCAAGCACTCTACCAGCTTCTACTTCCTGTTTTAAATTTTTAAAAATAATGTGTTTTATTTAAACCATATATACTCAATGTTAAAATTTCAGCTACTTCCTGCTTTAAAAATATGTGTATATATTATTTTCAAGGAGAGAGAATGGAACGGCCACACCAGGACCTCTTGCCATTGCAAACAAACTCCAGATGCATGTGCCACTTTGTGCATCTGGCTTACCTGGGTACTGGGGAATCGAACCTGAGCTGTCAGGCTTTGCAAGCAAGTGACTGTAATAGCTGAGCCATCTCTCCAGCCCTACTTACTGCTTTTTTCATCACCCCAAATTTATAGACTGTTTGTGGCTTCTTTCAAGAGTGATGAAATGTTAGAAAATTAGATGATTGTGATAGTTGCATAATTCCTCAAATATACTAAAAACCATTTTGCACACTCGAAAACAAGAACGAATTTTGTGGTAAGTGAATTCTGTTTCAATAAAGTTACTATAAAAATTTGTAAGCTGGGCGTGGTGGCTCATGCTTTTAATCTCAGTACTCAGGAGGCAGAGGTAAGAGGATCACTGTGAGTTCAAGTGAGACTCCATAGTGAATTCCAGGTCAGCCTGGGCCAGAGTGAGACCCTACCTTGAAAAAATAAAAGTGTCTTTCTATGTGGAAGGGAAAATACACAATTATATAAACTATAATTATTTATAAACTCAGTAAAACTTTTAACAAAATGACAAAAAGATCTTAAGCTACATTCCTAATACAACTGGTAAAGTGTCAGAAATATTCAGGATTGTGATTTCTCAATAGAGGTGATGACATTTATCCCCAAGCAACAAAGGTGGTTTTGGGTAAGATGCAAAAAAAAAAAATCCTTTTATGCATAAAGCACATAAATAGGGAATTTAATGTATACAACTATAGAGTATATCTGTAAAATATTAATAGTGGGAATAGTTTAGAAAGAGTGTCTAAAAAGATGGAAGGGAACCAGGGCTAAGGAACCGAAGTTTGAAAAGTACTGCTCTTGATGATTCATAAGTCAATGCATAAGATTCCATGTTGTGGTTGGGGAGATGGATCAAGCTTGCAAAGCCTACCAGCCTGGGTCCAGTACCCATGTAAAGCCAGCCAGATGCAGAAAGTTTCTCATGCAGCCCTGGTGTGCCTTCTCTCTCTTTCTTAAATAAATAAACAAGTAAATGAAAATGCTTTCTAAAAGAGATACCCCTGTTATGTGATAGCTTCATAGGAGAGGCCATGTTCCTGATAGCCAAGCATCTCTTTGATAACAAGTATATTATTTGGTTTCGACAAAAATTCTAAGCATTTAATATTCTAGCATTATTAGCATTTATATGTGGTTGTGGTTTTAGCTATACTATTGGAAATTATTTTGAGGGTGATAGTTTTGTTCTAGATGATCCCCCAAAGGCCCCCAAGTTGGCACTGTTGGGTAGAGGGGAAAATTTCAAGAGGTGTGGCCCAGTGGAAGGTCTTCTAGTCACTGGAGGAACGTTTGTTTCTGGGGATGGGAATGGCTACTAGGGAGTGAAGAGGAGGAGAGTGAGAATGAAGGGGATAAGTGAGGTCCATATGATTAAAATGTATACATTCATGAAAATGTCAAAATATTACAAAGAGAAAGTTCCAGGCCATCTTGGACTACATAGTGTAGCCCTGAATCAGCATCATAATAATGAGGATAATCTTGACTGAGCATGGTAGCGTTACCTGTGATCTGAACATTCAGGAAGCAGAGGCAAGATTGTTCATTCAAGGTCATCCTGGCTATACTCTGTCTCAACAAAACAAAACAAAACAAAAAACAAAAACCTGCCAGGTGTGGTGGCTCACATCTTTAATCCCAGCACTCCGGAGGTTGAGCTAGGAGGATGGCACTAGTTGGAGACCAGCCTGAACTATAGGAGACTCTAGACTCTGTTTCAAAACAAACAAACAAACAAAAAAACCTTACATTGGGGTAGACCTTTTTATTTTTTTTATAAAATATTTATTTGCAAGGAAAGAAAGAGAGAGGGAATGAGCATGCTGGGACCTCTTGCCTCTGTAAAGGAACTCTAGATGCATCTGCCACATTGTGCATCTGGTTTGATGTGGGTACTGGGGAATCAAACCTGGGCTATCAGGTTTTCCAAGCAAGCCCCTTTCAATGCTGAGCCATCTCTCCAGCCTACTTAAACAGGAAGGCCTATTTTAAGCATTGTTTTTGCCCATGTGTGAGTGTAGTATATGTGGTGTAGTGTTCTGTGTGTGTGTGAGTACTGTATGCACTTGTGTGTATGCAGATGCGGGTGCATGCCCTGTGAGCATGTGTGCAGAGGCCAGAGGAAAACATTGGGTATCCTCTTCTACCCCTTGAGACATGTCTTCTGTCTACTTTTGTCTGTTTCCTTGAGACAGAGTTTTTCATTGAACCTTGAACTGCTGGTTTCAGTCAGATTGACTGACCAGTGAGCCTCTGACCAATGAGCTCCATTAACTCTCTGGTCTCAGTGCCCCACAAGACTTGGATTGCAGATGTGTGTGGCGATGGCCAGATGTTTATGTGGGTGATGGAGATTGAACTCATTCCCTTCAGGCCCTCATGTTTGAATGGCAAGTGCTATCTGCAGAACCATCTCCCCAACCCTGGTACAGGCCTTTTAAAGAGAACAAAGCTGTAAATAAAGATTTGTGGTGGTGCATGCCTTTAATCCCAGCACTCAGGAGACAGAGGCAGAAGGATCGTGAGTTCAAGGCCAGCCTGAGACTACATAGTGAATTCCAGGTCAACCTGGGCTAGAGTGAGACCCTACCTCAAAAAACCAAAGAAAAAAATTACTAGTGTGTTTCTTCTTTGTCCCAGCAATTGAACTCCTGTGGAAAACTCTCCAGACATACATATGAGAAGGTTTTTCAGCTGAAGAGTTCTCTAAGCATGCTACTAAGGGAAAAAAGGAATATGGCAGTCAGGATGCATTTATTATGGGAGGGGAAAACGAGAAAAAGTCAGAATCTACATTTCTTGTTTGTTAGGCATGAAAAACTCTAGAAAGATAAGAAGTGAGTAATAGTGTTTACATGCTGGAAATAAAATGGAAGATGGTAGGTAGGCAGAAGGCATTCTTCTTATTTCTTCTACTATCTCAATAATAGGTCCACATGCTGCCCCACTTCCTGGATCAAAATGTCCACAGGGCCAATGGAATTGTCCAGGTGACCTGAGTCCCTAGAAGAGAGTAAGTCCAGAGGATCCATAGGACACAGCATGTCTACACTGTGCTCTTTCCTGATAGCTGGGGTGAAACTTTCCCTAGACAACACAAATGCTCCAGATTCTGCACTGGGTCAGCAGGTGGCTCCAGAGGCAGCTGCTTGGTAAGACGGCAGGAACCTGAACACTCGCTCCAAAGTGAACCAACCACCCGAGCTAGGAGACTCCATGCAAACATCAAATTCAAGACAAGGTAATATGTCAGAACTTGATTCAATTCAAGTAAATCTGGGTATAAGAGTTATGAACATAAATACTCTCTAATGTGAACCATTTGTAATTAATTAGCTGAGAGAGAGAGAGAGAGAGAGGGAGAGAGAGAGAAATTGTTCCAGGTGCCAAAGTCTTGCTCCCTTGGCTATAGATTTCCTTCCAAGTGAGTTCTCTTCCAATGTCCTCATCTGGTACCTACTGTACTGTACTGTATGGTTAAGAGATTAAGGCCCGGCAGGCCTCCTGCTTCTGGCTATGGAAGAAAATCCCAATTCTTGGGCACCAATTCTAGGTTCTGGAGCCAATTTTGTCTCAAAAACAAGGTGAAAGGCAGGACCAACACATGAGGTTGTCCACTGACTTCTATATGCACTTTGGGGCACACATGTGTATACAGACACATGCAGGCAGAGAGAAAGAGAGAGAGAAGTGGAGGAGCGTGGAGAAGTGTGTGGAAGAAGATTGAGAGACTGCAGAAATAGCATATTTTCATTGCCCTTTCTCTCTCCACAGGGACCTGGGACAGGACGACTCTGCTGGACCATGGACAGCCCCAGTTTTGAGAAAACTGAAAGAGTCTGAGGATTATCATACAGCACGTGAGGACATGGAGTGGAGGCCCAACAACAGATCGCTTTTCAATTCCTGGCCCTGATCCTCCTTCCCTTTGCTGAAGAGAGTGCCATCCAGCAAGGAGCTGCCCAACTGCGTTAGGACTCGGGCACCATCACCACATTCATTCTTTGATCTCACCTCCCAAGTCACTGTCAAGTATATCTGCCACTCAGTGTCACACTGTCACTTGCCTAGGTCAGTCTACCATCACTTTTCACCCAGATAGGTGGCTCACTGTACTTAGTCTGGATCAAGAGATAGGGGAAAGCCAGGTGTGGTGGCACAGGCTTTTAATCCCAGCACTCAGGAGGCAGAGGTAGGAGGATCGCCATGAGTTTGAGGCCACCTTGAGACTACAGAGTGAATTCCAGGTCAGCCTAGGCTAGAGCGAGACCCTACCTCAAAAAAACAAAACAAAAAAAAAAGAGGTGGCTCAGCAGTTAAAGCACTTGTCCTGCAAGCCTACTTACCCAAGTTCAATCCCCAGCACCCACATAAAGCTGAACACAAAGTGACAACATATGTCTGTAATCTCAACGTGTTTTTCACAATGGGAGGTAGAACCAGGAGGCGCCTGAAACTCCCAGGTCAGCTAGACTGGCCTTTCCAGGGACTAAAGCAAAACTGTCTCAAAAACAAGGTGGAAGGAGAGGACTAGCCCCTGGAGGCTGTCCACTGACCTCCACATGCATGTTGTGGTACACGTGCCCCACCCTGACACACACACACACAACTAAAAAAGGTATGTGTGGAGGAGCGTGGGAGGTGTGTGGAGCAAGAGTGAAGATTGCAGAAATATCCTTATATTTTAATTGTCCTTTCACAGTACAAACTCAAGCAACAGCACAGACGGAAGTTTATACCATTGGGCTTGGCACCATAATTACTGAGTATGTGGAGTTAGTATTAATGTGGCAATCTCATGCAGATGACTTCCTGGCTGATGTACTTAATAGACCTGCAGCTCCGCAAGCGACCCATTCTTTGTCATCTTCCCTCTCTAGAACTCATCGTTCATTCCCCCAAGACTCCTCCTCCCGATTCCTCATTACATCCTCTTCCTTTAGATCTCAGAAGAGAATGCTATTGAGTTTGATATTCATTTGTCCAAAAGTGCCTTCAGGGCTGGACAGAGAGGTAAAGCGAGGACCTGAGTTTGATCCCCAGATCCATATAAAAATGATGGGTGCTGTGGCATATGTCACACATAAGGATTTCTGGAGCTCATTGCCAACCAGTCTAGCCTAATTAAAAAGCTCCAGAGAAACCCTATTCAAAAAATTAAAGTTGGATAAGCCAAGCATGGTTGTCTCATGCTTTAACCGCAGCACTCTGGAGCCTGAGGTAGGAAGATTGTGAGTTTGAGACCAGCATGGACTAATAATTCCAGGCCAGCTTGGGCTAGAGGGAGACACTGCCCCCCCCAAAAAAAAATAAAGGTGGACAGCATTCCTGAGGAACTCATGTGAGGTTGTCCCCTGGCCTCCATACCTACCTGGACATATGTGCATGCATACCCGGCACACACATATAAACACATGAACATGTACACACATGTGCACACACACACAGACACACACAAATGTATTCAGCCTAGGGAGGCAAGGAATAAATATCTTTAGGTCTCTTGTGCTTAAGTGTATTGTTTTAAGGCTAGCCAGCTCTGAAGAGGGATGATCTTCTCAGCTTACTCTAATGAAATAAGTGACATGTTGGATTTCCATAGGACAATTTTAAATGTACTCTTCTCAGAAAACTGCCTCACTTATCAGAAAAAGCCAAAAATGGCAAGTGAGCAGGCGTTTGTAACTATTTAAAGTATGTGTGAAAATCCTCTGCATTGTGGAACATTTGAATGAGTTCCAGGAAACATTGGTGAGCGTGGAGGGTGTTTTGGGTTATCCTTGGTGGGTGCTACAAGGAGCTAGAAGGCAAGTGTCTCCCTAAAAGTCATACATTGAAACCCTTCCTCCAATGTGACTATATTTGGAGATGAGATTTTTACAGAGGAAAAGAAACTTAAATAAAATTACATGAATGGCCTTAATCCAACTGGAATCCTTATAAAATGATGAAATTTGGACACAAAATCATGGTGTCATGGGGCTGGGGAGATGGCTGAATTGGTAAGGCACTCAAGGAACTGAGTCTGTGTCTCCAGCAGCCAAGTAAATGCTGACTATGACAGTATGAGGCTGTAATCACAGTGATCGGGAGGCAGAGACAGGCAGGTCCTTGGGGGATCTAGACGAGCTGAATCCATGAACTGTGAGTTCAGTGAGACACTGTATCAATTAAAGGTAGAGAAATGATTGAAGGAGACGTCTAGCCTCTGGCTTCCTTATGCCCCTGATATACCTGTGCCCACACACATACAGAGAAGCAAGAGAGAAAGAGAGAGGGGAGAGAGAACATGGAGGTATATGTGCACAGAAGAAAGGCTACATGGGGACTGATCGCAAGAGACCAACTGGACGGGGAGTGATGCAAACCCTCAACCAGAAACAGCTTATGGGAGGAAAGGGTTTATTTCAGGCTTACAAAATCCAGCGTGACACCATCAATGGTGGAAGAAGCTAGCTGGCTCCCTTAAATGCATCCACGGCAGAGAGAGATAAACAACAGCCAGAGCTCCAGACTGCTCTGAACATACCTTAGGGCTGGACTGAACAGTGACACACCCTCCAGCAGGCTACTGGAGACTTAAATTGCAAGCTTAATCCCAAATACCTCAGGCTATGAGGGAATACATTCAAACCACCACATACAGTAAACTTTAGTCTCTGACATTCAAAAGTAGAGCTGTACAGGTGTGGTACAGCACCCAGGAGGCTGAGATAGGAGGATCTTCATGAATTCCTGGCCAGCCTGGGGTTTTGTGTTAAGAAATTGACATTTAAAGTTAAAGTCCTTGGGCATATCAAGGGCTTGGTTTGGGACACAAAGGTATTTTCCTATGGGGTTTCATGAGGGGAGAGTAGAGGAGGAAGTGATGGGGAAGGGCTCTGGCTGAAGGTGAAGAGCTTTTGATTTTTAAGTGTGACTCTGGGAGGGAGAAGCTATGGTAGCCTCCTCCCTTCTCTGACCATCTTGTTTAAAAACTACTTTCCAGCCACCTAACATGTGACATCTCATCATGGCAGTGGACCTCTAGGTGTTCAGAAAATACACGGATAAGATGCAGTGAGTGTCTTGGGTGCTTGTCTATATTCCTGGCAAGCTAACTTGGGAATGTGTCCTCAACTGGTAACCCTGTTTGAGTAGTGGAGCTTGACAAGTACCAGGCCATGTTAGGGCTTCCAGAGCAGTGTGTCATGTCACTGAAGGAAGTCATATTTCCTTCTTGTCATCATCTCCTCAGGAAGTACATAGAGGTGAAAGGGTGACAGCAAGCTTGTGCACTTGGAAACAACTCTAGGGGCTGGGGAGATGGTTCGGTGGGTAAGAGCACCTGCATGCAAATGAGGACTGGAGTCATGGGAGAAGCTGGTCGCAGCCACCTACACTTTTAACCCCAATCCTAAGAGTGGGGAAGGGAATTGCTGGGGTTTGCTGGTCAGCCTATTTGACAGAAATGGCAGCTCCAAGTTAAGTGAGAGACTCCATCTCAAGGAAGTGAAGTGTAACAGTGATTGAGGATCTGACATTCTATTCTGGCCCTGGTGTGCATGTGCCTGGAGCATCTGCACACAAAAGTGTGCATAACACAGTATGAGTACATTACACATGTAACAGTGTACATACACTACTCATATAATACAGTGTGCATACACTACATGTATAATATAGTGTGTGTACACTACACATATAACAGTATGCATATACTACACATATAACACAGTGTATATACACTACACTTATAACACAGTGTGTGTACACTACATGTATAACAGTGTGCATACACTATATATATAAAACACACACACAATCAGGTCAAGTGAGCAAGAGGGTTCATCTTCTCCAGGGTCTGGGATATCAAGCCCTTTATCATTTATTACTATCCAGAATGGCCAGCCAATGTTCCTTTAAGATCAATTACCTAGTAACTACTAGAGTTGGGAAAGGACAGTTTACGGTGTGACAACTGCATAATGCTTCAAATGCAGAACAAGTCACTTGTCACCTGGGACAGCGAGGATTCTACAAAGGGTCTCTTGACTTGCACAGAAGGACTTGAAATTTGTGGGCACTAGGGTGAAAGAACGGGCTCCTGATCTTCCAGCCCTCCTGTGTGTGTCCTGAGCTGTGTCTGCATTAGTACCCACAGTGGTCCATGGAGTAGCCATGATTTTCATCCACAGCAGGACCCTTTAGGAGTGAAAGAGGCACTATGAATAATTATGGTGAGACAATCCCTAGACACTGGTTGTCTTTATCTTGGGGTGGAAGTAGAGGGATTGGGGACCTTACATACCTCCATGCTCATCTGTTGTCCTCGGGAGAACCCACAATCACTCAGAAGCAGACATGGATTTTTCTAGAAAGAGACATAAGTACATAAATCATCTCTTTTAAAAATAAACATTAAAAATATTTTTATTTGCAAGGACGAGAGAGAGAGAGAGAGAGAGAGAGAGAGAGAGAGAGAGAGAGAGAGAGAGAAAGAGACAGAGACAGAGACAGACAGACACTCCGAATGAACTCCAAATGCATAAGCCACTTTGTGTATCTGGCTTTATGTGGGTATTGGGGAATTGAAGTAGGGCCCTCAGGCTTTGCAAACATGCACTTTTAACCACCAAGCCATCTCTCTATTCTTAAAAAAATTATTTCCAAGGAAAGAGCAAGGGGGGAGAACAGAGAGAGACAGAGAGAATGGGTGTTCCAGGGCTTCTAGCCACTGCAAACGAACTCCAGATGCATGCCCCACTTTGTGTATCTGGCTTTAAGTGGATAGGTGCCTTAATTGCTGAGTCATCTCTCCAGCCCCTCTAGCCCATTTAAAAATATTTTAAAATATTTGAGAAGTGGGGGAGGGAAGAGTATTTGAGCACATCAGGGCTTCTTGATGCTGCAAATGAACTCCAGACAGATGTGCCACATTGTGCACCTGTGTTTACATGGGTGCTGGGGAATCAAACCTGAGCCATCAGGCTTTGCAAGCAAGTGCCTTTAATTGTTGAGCCATCTCCTGGGTCCACATTTTGTAATTTTTCAAGCTTATAATTTTTATACTTATAAAATTTAAGTATTATATATATGACATTAGTATGTTATAAATTCATACATGTAAAATACTTAAAACTGTTACCTGACTGGCATATTAATAAGTGCTATATAAGTATTTTTTAATTATTTCATTTGATTCTCACACATACCCTACAATCCAGGTTGTTCTAACAGTTAGGACAGAGAGGAAATGTTTATTTTCCATCATTACTCAGCCAGATGTCTTTCAACAATATGACCCTGATCAGAGTTTTATGGGTTCTGCTGAAAACAGCATCATCAATTTTATGATCCCATAATGTCATCACATTGAGTTCAGACTCCCTCCTGGTGTATACCATGAGGGAATTGAAACTCTGGGAACACAATTCTTGGAACTCTGAAGCAAGCTTCCCTGCCTCCAATAGCTTATCAGTGTTGCATGGTTACAGTTTGACTGTGTGATTGCTGGTGTGTGTGTGTGTGTGTGTGTGTGTGTGTGTGTGTGTGTGTGTGTGTGTGTGTGTGTGTGTGTGTGTTCTGCCTTGTCTGGCGTGATGTCTGTTACCAGTGCAGTAAAAATACATCCCATCACAGACATCCTCCTCCTATTACCATATTCGCAAAGGTATCAAGGGACTCAAAGGTATCTGTTGGAACACATTTTTTTTTTGCTTCACTTTTTAAAAACCTGCTCATAAATCAATGGCTAGAAAAGAACTGTCCCCTCTAAGTCATGGAGGGCATTACCAATTAGCTTCCAGCATTGAAAGCGGAGAAGTGAAATTGGTATCAAAGCAAGTTAAAGTTGTTCCCCAGATACATGTAGACAGTTTGCCACAATCAGAAAGTTCCATTTGGGTGTCCCCATGGAGAAAGGTAAGATCTGAGTATGCATAATCCAACATTGTTGGCCAGCCCAAGGTCAAAACTATCTGTGGAAAGCAGTGTGGTTTGGGATTGTGTTTACTCTGGTGGTATAGAAAGGCTGGTGGTTTCTTGCTGTAGACTTTCCTGTTAGGTAAATGCTGGTATGAAAAGTGCATCAGATATGACGTAGCCGTTCCACTCATGACCTCACAGCAGCTGTGGTTTCCAGCACACAGTTGAGCTTGTCAATACTTCACCATCCATGGAGGAGGGATACATGAGACTCCAGACCTCCCAGAGGTTGCTGGGAAAGGAGGAGTCAAGTTCATTAGTGGTGTAGACACTAGGAAGCTGCCCATAGCAAATAACCTTCCACCCATGATTATGTAAGCAGCCCTTTAACTCAATAGATTTAAAAAAGCATGAAATTAAGAGAGGATTAATAGGGAAGATGAGGCTGTTAACAGGGAGAGAAGCTAAGAGAGGGGGATGGGAAGGATAAGATCACACTATACTATCTATATGTATGGCATAAAAAATGGTAAAATCAAAATATAAAAAGTGTATCCAAGCCGTCATTCAGAGATCAGGGTACACAGAAGCTGACCATGGTCCAGGGATTGTACTGAAGAAGGAAGCCATTTGGTAATGATACCCAGGATTCAAACCCAGGGTGTTTACGTTTCTGAGTAAAGTCAAAGTTTCTATGGAAAATAAAGGCATGTTTCAAATTGTTGGGAAAAAAAGTGTATCAGAAATGACAGAGTATATTGACACTTCACTGTAGAAACACATGCAGGGAACCAAGGCTTCTCTTTATGAAGAGAGAGCAAGGAAATGAAGGCAGTCCATCAGTCCATCAGAGGAAGCTGAGGGACACCGCTGCATCTCGGTGCAGGAAGCTGTCCCTCACTTGGAATATTTACAATGGACTTTTTCAAATTGGACCTTTTTTACTACTACTATATTAGAAAATACAAGAAATTAAAAGGCTATGCCTTTAAGCTCCTTTAATCATCACAGCAAATAGTTCCTTATTTTCTCCGATTTTTATTCATTGACATACAAGCTTTTGTGGGAAGGGGAGGTGGGTATCAAACCCAAGGCCTCACACTATACTTCGAGCTAGCATACAAGTTTTTATTATAGTTGGGGTCAAACCAAAGGTGAGTTTCTTGAGGGACAGTTGGCAGTATGTGGGGATACGTTTTTTTTTTTGTGGGGATATGTTTGACGATGACTAGGGGAGATGGGAAATGAGGTGTCACATCTAATGAGAAGCCAGGGAAGGTGCAAAGCATCTTTCAAAGCATAGGGCAGCCCCCCCAAATAAAGGCTATCCAGTCTAAAACATGTGTGTGTTGTATGCATAGTGTGCACACATGTGTGCAGATGTGATAGGGGTCAGAGGGCAATGTTGGGTGTTCCCTTCCATTGCTCTCTCCACCGTTTCCTTGAGAAGGAATATCTTACTGAACCTGGAGCTGTCGTTTTGGTCAGACTGGCTCATCTGCGAGCCCAGTCATTCTTGTCTCCATCACTGCCACCCACCCCTGCCACCCACCCCCAGTACTGGGGTCACAAGCCTAGTGGTCACATTCAGCATCTTATGTGGGTGCAAGAGATTGAACTCAGGTCCCCTCAGAGCTTTCATGTTGGGACATAAGTGCTTTTACCCACAGGACCATTTCCCCAGCCCCTTGTGTTGTATTTTTTTTTTTTTTTACAAATCCAGTTTCCAATATTATTCTGTTTTTAAACTAATTGAATCTTTTTGGTTGCTGTACAATGTGGGTATTGAAAGAAATTTATTGATGAATATCTTGGGTATTTTCTGTTTCTATAATAGAATACCTGAGATGGGGAAATTCATTTTTCAAAAGAGATTTATTTAGTTGAAAGTTCTGGAAGCTGAGAAGTTCAACATTGGGGAGACGGCTCAGGGAGTCAAGTGCTTACTGCAAAAACCTGATGACCTGAGCTCAGATTCCCTTTGTAATTCCGAATCCATGTGAAGTCAGACAAATAGCGCAAGGGTCTGTAATCCCAGCATGCCAATAGAGAGAAGGGACATGGAGACAGAAAGATCCTGAAACTTGGGGGTCAGCTAGCCTGATGAAGGATGCAGTGACAGAAAAGAGAGACTGTGCCTCAAAACATGTAGAAGGTATGACCCAACTCTAGGGGATGTTCTCTGACCTTGACACACGTACTGTGCACACATGCACACATTCACACACATATCGTACATATGCATACAATTTTTAAAAGATTGAGTGACCGTATGTGATGGTTAGGTTTTGTTGTCAACTTGGATCTTTTTAATTATCTTGGGTGGGTCTCTGAGGATGTTTATAGGAAGGCAGCCTCTCAGCAGGGGGCAGGATGTAAAGAAGCTCAAAGAAGCTGGAAGTAAACATCCTTTCCTGTGTGGGCAGTGCAGGAAGGAAATTCCAGAGACTCAGGAAGCCATTAAGTCTGGGATAGGGTTGCAAGACCCCACCCTAAAGCTATATAAAGGGGAAGAGATTCTCTCCTTGGCCCTCCTGCCTATTCCCTGTTCTGTGTGTGTGTGTGTGTGTGTGGTGTAGATGATGGGTTTTTCTCTCTGCTCGAACCTGTGAAAGAGAGCCAGCCTCTTTCGCTATTACGGAACTTCCCCTGAATCTGTAGTTTCTTTTTTTCTTTTTTTTTTAATATTTTTCTTTTTTAAAATATTTTATTTATTCATTTTAAAGCAGAGAGAAAGAGAGAGAGAGAGAGAGAGAGAGAGAGAGAGAGAGAGAGAGAGAGAGAGAGAGAGAACGCACCAGGGCCACCACCTTGTGGGTCTGGCTTATGTGGGTCCTGGGGAATTGAACCCGGGGCCTTAGGCACTGGAGGCAAGTGCCTTAACAGCTGAGCAATCTCTCCAGCCCCGAATCTGTAGTTTCAATAAATACTTTCCTCTCCCAAATTGTGCTTGGTTTGAAGATTCATCCCAGCAGCATGTGGCTGACTACAACACCGTATCTGGAGAGAGCTGCATACTATGCTCTACCACAGCTGAGGCAGCACAGGGTGGACGTGGAAGAGCAGTGAATGGGTACATGTGGGGAAAACAGAACAAAAGAGTCACTGCTTTGGAACAGCCCACTTTTAAGAGAACTAGCTCAAGAGAAAATTAATCCAGCCTCTCACCATAGCTATATCGACAACCACAGTTTTAACGTGGGTTTTGGCAGGAACAAACAGACCTCATGGAAGCTGCAGTAGTGAGTATGCATATTGCATTACTGGGGAATAATTTCCATAACTTCATTGTTGGGCATTAAGGTTAAGATATTTGGGGCTGGAGAGATGGTTCAGTGGTTAAGGTGCTTGCCTGTAAATTACAGCCTAATGAATGACCCAGGGTGGATTCCCCAGTACCCACGTAAAGCCAGATGCACTGTGGTGCACGCATCTGGAGTTCGTTTGCAGCGCATGAAGGCCCTGGTGCTTTCAGTCCCCCCTCTCTCCTTGCAAATTAAATAAAAAAATATTTATTTGCGTGTGTGTGTGTGTGTGTGTGTGTGTGTGTGTGTGTGTGTGTGTGTTGGCACACCAGGACCTCTTGCCCCTGCACAGGAACATCAGTAATACGCACCACATTGTGCATCTGGCTTTGCATGGGTCCTGAGGAATGGAACCTAGGCCAACAGGCTCTGCAAGCAAGTGCAGTTAACTGTTGAGCATCTCCGAGCCTTTGCATCAGTTTCTGATAGTTCCTGGGCTTTTTGTTAGATGGTCTACCTCCAACCTAGGTAACTATCTCTGAATAATGGCCTCCTACCTGGGGTAGAGCGATGGCCTGCCTCTGATCCATGGGCAGGTGTTAGGGAGGCACCACAACTCTTCTCATCATCTCATCTGTCTTGGTGGTGAACCTAGGCTCTGTGGGCAAGTTAAGACGAGGCAATGTTGGCCTCAGAATTCCCAGCATGCTGTTCCCAAGCTACGGTCTTTGTCTGCAAGGAGGGGCTAGGTGGGAGCAGGGAGCCCCAGACCCTGAGGTCTACTCACCTGCAGCTCGGTTACTTTTGTACTGAGTAGCAGGGCAGGATGAATGTGAGTGGCTTGTGCATTCCACTCTTCTCCATCTTCCTGCTGACTCTCCACAGTGTCCTGCCCCAGTCCTGCCCTGCCTTCCACTTGAGCCATAGTAATAGCTCCTACCTTTGCTCTGCTCATTCAGTGAGCTCGCATTCTTAAAGACTCACTCAGAGCCGGGCATGGTGGTACAGGACTTTAATCCCAGCACTCAGGAGGCAAAGGTAAGAGGATCTCCATGAGTTTGAGGTCAGCCCGAGACTACATAGTGAATTCCAGGTCTGCCTGGGACTCTTAGAGCAAGACTCTACAAAAAAATCAAAATAAAATACTCACTTTGGGGTCCTCTGGAAGTGTGTCCACTCAGCCTTCCTGGATCCGCTTTAGTCGTCGATGTGTCGCCAATATGTGGCACGCTCCACCCCTCTGTGTCTGTCAGCACAGACAATGCAGTTGTTACTAAGGATGTCAGGACCCAGGCAGAGCGATGTCTCGCAGTTGGAGCGTGACAGACTATTAGCAAGAGTCAGACAGGAGTCTCTGACCTTAGGTTGGTGTATAGCTGGGATGATGAGACCAACATGTGTGAAATGATTAATTAGTGGTGTAAGACATTGTGCTAAAGTGCTGTGTTTTCCCAGTTTATTGTCTTATCTCCTCACCTTTCCAAAGTATAACTACCTCCAGAGCAAAGACCACATTTTCTATTAATTGTATTTTTCAGAACACTTGGGTCTCCTCTGGGCACAACGTGAGTACCGAGTACATTGGTGCTGGGGGATAGTGGAGAGACTGGATGCTTATGAAATAATAACTGACCAGGGAATAGGAAACTCAGCAGGGAAGTGATCTGTTCAAGGTCACAAAGCTCAGGAGTGAAAGATTAGGCAGGAACTGGTTTCCCCAAATGCCTGCTTGAAACAATTCTGCCTCAGCACAGTGCATATGGTGTTCACACCACAGTTCTCTACCTCAAGGATCCAATAGGCCTTTCCTCCTGGGACCCCCAATATAAATGCTTTTCTTTTCTGGAGCTGACTCAAGACTGATTGAGTCACTTCTAGAAGCCTAGTCAAGGTAGTATCTGAAAGTGGCTAAATGCATTGAAGAAAACAAGAGTTAAATAGGACTGAGAATGGCAAAGGTGACCCAGGAAGGCTTCTGAAGGGAGGTGACATTTCAGTGGAATGGAGCCAGCTCACAGCTGGGGATGTCCTAGGAAGGACTGTCCAGTGCCCAGACCCTGAGGTGGGGAGACTTGAAGCATCTCAGAGCACAAGAAGAAGCCCGAAGCAGGCAGGATCATGCAAGGTGAAGAGAGCACAGAGGGAGGGAGACATGAGGCTGGAGAAGAGAAGAGGCCAGATCAGGAGACCTGGAGGCCAGGGCAGGAGCTGGGAAGTCACTCTGAGCACATTGGGAAGGCGGGAGAGTTTTGAGCAAGACAGGAATGCACTGTATTTGTATTTTGGAACGATCATTTGGGGTAGGAGCCAGGTTAGGTGAGTCCGTGGGAGGCGAGCCCCATCTTCAGAGTCAATGGAAATTCCAATCAATTTTGGAGAAGAGTCAGGAGCTAAAGCAAGGGATTGCATCTGTTGGGAATTTTGGCTGGGCATGGTGGTGCACGCCTTTAGTCCCAGCACTCAGGAGGCAGAAGTAGGAGGATGGTTGTGAGTTCAAGGCCAGCCTGAGACTACATAGTGAATTCCAGGTTAGCCTGGGCAAGAGTGAGACCTCACCTCAAAAAACAAAACAAAACAAAAAAGTTTTAAAATTAAAAAAAAGAAATTTGTAGTCTTTGTAACTTCCCTGCTTTCTGTTTTCTGCACCCGTATGCTCTGAAAATTCTTACAGTTCATGAATTTGTCTTTGGAGAATGAAGCAATCATGTAGAGGCAAAGATAAGGAACCCTTGGGCTGGAGATCTGGCTCAGTGGCTAAAGGCACTCCTTTAACAAAGGACCTGATGGCCTGGGTTCGATTCCCCAGTACTCACGTAAAGCCAGATGCACAAAGATCTGGAGTTTGTTTGCAATAGAAAGAGACCCTGGTGTGTCCGTTTTCAATCTTTCTTTCTCTGCTTGCAAATAAATAAAAAAAAATTTTTTTAAATGGAAATCTGTGTACTTAAAAAAAAACAGATAAGGAACCCCAAGATACAGGAGGAGGGCCAGGTGGCCAAGGACTAGAATGCTGACCAAGTCCTCAGGCCTGCAAAAAAAAAAAAAAAAAAAAAAAAAAAAAAAAAAAAAAAAAAAAAAAAAAAAAAAAAAAAAAAAAAAAAAAAAAAAAAAAAAGAAAGAAAAAGAAAAAGAAAGAAAGACAAAAGACAAAGACAAAAGCAAAGCAGCAGGTTTGGGCCTGAGGAGCTGGAAGGCTGAGGGAAAAGGAGCTTTTGTATCTAATTACACCCATTTAGCTGTCTAGGCCGCCCCTTTATCACGCTGCACTTTGCAGCTCGGCTCTTTCCACAGGGTCTAATTTCCTTGCCTAATTACTACCTCAACATCACCAACACAAGAGTCACCTCACTCTTTCCTTGATCTCGGCCACAGGCCTCTCTGAGGACAGTAGATTTTCCTTAGCAGCCGAAGGTACTTAAGATACCACGATGAAAAAGCAGTGCCGAGAAAGACTTTATCCTCATAGGTGATAGAAATTTCTGGATGCACAGGGACTAGCTGGAAAGCAATGGGCTGTCATTCAAGGCCCCTCCCATGCACCATTTGGGGTAGTTGTAGAAAGGAAGTTAATCTGAACGCAAGCAAAGGGTGTGTCTGTGAATCAGCTCTTAATTTTTCCCAAATACTGCTCTGCAGATGAAATATATGATTTTTTTTTCGTGTCCAAGCTTATGGATGCTAAGCTCAGCATGTGGTACCCAGTGTAGATTATGAAATAATTCTTCAGGAAAGAAATAGGCCATGCAGCTAACTGGGTGAACAAAAGTAGGTCATGGCATGAGCCGAGGGCCGCCGGCCAGAGCTGTGGAGCCAGAATAAAGCCATCTGCAAGGGCACAGGGCGATGCCTGTCCTCTGCACAGGCCCCTTCCAGCGCTGGCTGGGAGCCGACACGGGGAAGTTGCACTGAATGCAACCTTTGCTGCACGATCTCTCCTGGGGACACTAACACCTTTCTGTTGCTCAGCCACCTCAACTAAAATCCACCTAGTCCCCGACCTGACTTCCTAGCTCTGTGACATTTGGTAAAGTCACTTTAAAAACAATGTGACTCACCTATGAAAGAGGAGATACCTGCCTATGATATTTTTTGAGGGTTTTCTGGAAAATGGCTGCAACTGGAAAATGCATTACATGAAGTACAGACAGAGAGACAGCGCATGCTCTCTTGTATGAGGATCCTAGTTTATTTATTATTATTTTTTAAAATATTTTGTTTATTCATTTTAAAGGAGAGAGAGAGAGAGAGAGAGAGAGAGAGAGAGAGAGAGAGAGAGAGAGAGGGAGAGAGAGAGATCAAGTACCAGGGCCACCACCTTGTGGATCTGGCTTATGTGGATCCTGGGGAATTGATCCCCGGGGCCTTAGGCACTGGAGGCAAGTGCCTTAACCGCTGAGCCATCTCTCCAGCCCAGGATCCTAGTTTAGTACATTAGTTTAAGTGCGCAGTTGTGTGTCACAGTGCAGGTGCCAGGGAATTAGAAAGGAGCCCATGAGAGGGGGAAAATGAGGCTTCAGGGAGAAGGGAGAAGGTAGCAGATCTTAAGTGATATGAAAGGTAAAGGGGAACGATGAGGGTAGGAAGGAGGTGGACGTCAGGGAGATGGGGCACAGGACTGGGTTAACCAAATAAAATCCTCAAATAGTTACTCTCCTCATCCATGAAATAGGAGGTGATACCTGTGCTAGAGTGGTTTTTTTTTTTTTTTGAATTTTTTGTTTTTAGTTCAGTTAGGGTATTGTATACCCCTCACTCTTGATTCGTTTCCTGAGTATGAGGTCACAGGGCTAGCTTGTGATGCCCACACCTTGGGCAAGCTGTGTGCTGCAATGTCCTCATCAGCCATATGGGGACAATCGTGATGGAACCTGTCTCATGGCATTACATGAAAGAGCTTAACGGGCAAAGTGCTGACGTCAGGGGCTGGCCCACAGGAAACCTGGTAAGTTTCCTTCTTCCTGTCCCCAGAAAGCTAGAGACCCACTTAGCATACATGTTGGAAATTCCCTTGTGTTTCTAAGGACAGTATCACCTGTCGATGTTCAGGTAGAAACAAGCCATGTGGTTCCCTTTGTTAAACTTGTTCTTTGGGTGTTTGTTTCTTCATGGAAAAAAGTAAATAAATCCCATAAATTAAAATTTCCAGTGAGGTCGCTGGAAGTTTAAGTTGAACTAGCTTTAGAAAGACAGACTGATGAATTTGGCCACCTGCCGTACCTTTTTGATGTCTCACACTTTTGTGTTCTCTCCCCCCCCCCCAGCTTCCCAGCCAATGGGATTACTCTTCAGAACTTTTGGGAGAAGAGCTGGGGGCAAGGCAGAAAGCCCTTTACCCAGCCACAGGACATCACAGGACATCAGCCTGTGGGAGGTACTCAGACCGAAGGGACAGCTTGTGAGGGGTACATGTGGGAAGAGCTTCCTCATACACAACAACTTCTGAAACCACCTTAGACAGAATTTGAGAGTTTTAATGCAAATTTTCGGCTACAGTGCCTTGGAGAAGAGCTCTGCATTGCACTGTGTGGGCATGTGGTGTATGCACGAGAGTGTTCGGATGCACATCCGTGGGTTTCCTTGAGACAATGTCTCTCATTGAACCTGCCATTTTCAGTCAGTGATTCTCTGATTTCTGCTCAACCACAGGACTACAGATGTGCACGTCACTGCCCAGCTGTTTGTGTGGGTGCTGAGGAGTCAAATTCAGGGCAATCAAGCCTTCTGGGGGCGTCATGCTGATACCACAAGTGCTCTTACTTGCTGAGCATCTCCCTAACTGTTTCGCATCTATTCTGAGCCCAAAGGTTCTGCTTGTGACTTGGAAGAAAGATTCCAAGGAGAATGGTGCTGGATGTTGGTCAGTTTGGGGAGAAAGGATGGATAGCTGCTTCTGTTTCCCCTGGGAATGGCAGACAGTGATAGGATGATTTAGGATGCAGCATCCATGGTGAAAGCTCCATGTGATGATGCGGCATTTTGGGGACAGACAAGTGACAAAGGATGTGGAGATATAAGCAAGTCTACTGTTAGAGCGACTAGAGCAGTGTCCCACCAGGCTCCTGGTAGCTGAGGATTCCAGTTCTTGGGCTGAGGGCCAGAAGTTTCCTGAACTCAAGGTCACAGAATGGACTGGTTACTGACAGGATGGTGCAAACAGGGACCCAGAGAGGAAAGAAGTTCCAGGAACGGCTCTCTCTGCCTTAGCCTGCATCACTCCTGGGGACAGGAGGGCCTCCTCAATCAGCTGAGTGCAGGACAACCCTAAAGGGTGTTTTAGCTCCAGCTCCTTCTGGCATGAATGCTGTGGGGACAGTGTGATGGGAAATTGGCCAAGGGCTTTCTCAACCTTCTTGCCCTCAGCTGTTGGGCTGGCATGGGGCTATCAGCAAGACAGCAGAGCAGAGAGCCATTTCCTCAGACAGAGCCTCCTTCCTCCCACTCACCAGAATTACGGGATGCAGAAAGGGCCATGGTGCTGCTTGCCTTCTCTCCCCTTCTCCCTTTCCTCTGTCCTTTCTCTCCTTTTCCTCTGTTCCTCTCCCTCTCTTCTTTCCTCCCTTTTCCTTTCTCTTTTTTCTTACTTCCTATCTTTCTTCCCTTCTTTCTATCTCTTCCTTCTTCCTCTTCCTTTCTTCTTTCCTTCTATCTTTCCTCCTCCTTTCTTTCCTTCCTCTTTCCTCTTCTCTCCATTTCATTTCAGTTTTACTGATAGTATAAGTTCTTAACTCATGGACACACAAGCAGCATGATTCAGACAGAGAGGATGTTTTAGAAAGTGTAGATTTGGATGGTAGGAGAGAGAATGTTCCTATGAGAGATAAGATGCTGTCCTTGGCCTCCAGAACTTCCTGACACTCAAAATGTGTCCCTCGGGAACTGGGAAATGCAGCCATTGTCCTACACTATCACTTGCTATAGCATCTGTGTCCTTACAAGTTCATGGCAGTGTCCTGAGGAATCTGTGCCCAGTTTGAACTCCCAAGACTCTAAGATCCTAGTGGTAACCTGTTCCTCCTTCCATCCAGTCATCAAAAATTCACCTGGGGCCTACCGTCTGCCAAACACTCAGCCACGGTTGAGCTTTGAAAGATAAAGTCTAGTACCCTTTCCCAAGGAGCCCAGTCTCCTCAGAAACTGACATATATTTTTCATACAAAGAAAAGTTAGCACAGGTTAACTCCTGCTGTAATGACCCATGGCCCTGCAAAGTGACTCATGACCAAAGTGTTAATGTCCTGTACATTCCTTGGGGTTTGGCTTTGGATTTGCTTCACACATACACACACACACATCAAGTCAAGGTAAACAGTCTCCCTATAAAATATGCTGATCCCATGACAAAGACACAAGAAAAGTGGAAATAGGTACTGGTTGCTGCTTCTTCAAAGCTGCTGCTGGCTTGGGACACCCGGCCCTTCTGCTCACATCCCATTGGCTGAAACTAGTCACATGGCCAGGCTTGCGGTTATGGCAGTTAACAGTTGGCAGCTGGCAGTTGGAATTCCATGGGAGGGCCGTCAGGTGTTAAAGACTGGGCAGTGGGCACTGACTGGCAGTGGGCAAAAAAAGATCAATATCTCAGAGCTCCTTTGAATTCACTTGACTAAGAAATTTAATTGTAACTCTTTTTTTTTAAGTCCTTCTAGCCTGTAGAGTTAAGCTCTGCTGAGCTCATATAGTAGAGAAATTGTATTAGGATGTGTGTTAAAATTAGTTTCTGAGATCTGATAAAAGTTGTAACCATTGGGGGAGTAGCTTTTGTGGCAAGCCTGTGGGCTCACAGATGTGATGACTTGGCCTTTGTAAAAAAGTAACTGTGTTTGAAAGCCAGTAACTTGGGTTTGAGTCCATCTTGGCTTTAGAATGACTTGTCCATGTGATTCTGGGGAGTCACTTGGCCTCTCTGAATTTTAGTTACTTCATCTGTAAAATGAGGGTGGTTGGTAAGAAAGGGAAGGGGGCAGGCACTTTTAATTGTTCTGCTTTTATAAAAAGTTGCTCCAAAATGTTCTTACCTAATAAACTGGAAGTCTTGACTTTCTTCCTTTGATGTGAGAATGGGAAATCCACACCCAGGAAGCTTATTGGTAGCAGCTGAGATGGGCTGAATGAAGCTGGTAATTATTTTTGAGAGACAGTGTTGGAGGGTATGTAAGTGTGCCTGGCAAACCTATTCATCATATATAGGCCTCGTGTGGCACAGTCTCTTCACACACACACACACACACACACACACACACACCTGCCGTGCTGTGCAAAAATTGAGGGGATGCTGGAACTCTTAGTGGTTCTGCAAACTAGGGCTTCCATTTATTTGAGTAGCTGATCACTCTAGGTTGATCAAGATATGGTGTAAAAATGAGATTTCCTGAATTTTCGTGTCTTAAAGATGAATGGACCCTTAAAAGCAATGATTGAAGCCAAGCCTCTTCTCTTTACTGATGAGGAATGTTTGAGTGGCCGTTCAGACAAGAAACCTCACCCTCCCTGTCTTTCATTTCATGGGCCTATGTCCACTAAAAGCTTCATTTTTCTTTTATTATTAACATTAAATATTTCTAAATATTTATTCACTTTTACACATAATCAGCCAAAGCACAAAATGTCACATTAAATTTATAAGTTTGTAATTAAGCTCTCAGAAAAAAATAATTAAAGCTACACAGCTAATAGCTTAGATAACTTAATAGCTTTCCCACGCTCTAAATACCTAAGAGGTGGGCAATACATACACAGTGTGTCATGTTGATTATAAAAATTATTACACTATGGAGAAGTATATTTCCAAGACTTGGTTGATTGCAAGGGTTTCTACTTTGTTTTCGTTCTCCCTCTGCACGAGGAGAGTCTTATTTGTGATGGAGGTGGTCTATGAACAAGCTTTTCATCAAGTGCACGAATCATCGGCATAAATTCCTTCCCAAATGATGGCACGATGTCATGGCTAAACCAAACTGTGGCAATTTGAAAATGAGGTCTACGTCTGTTAGTTCCCTACCCTGAAGACAGCATTTCCAGGGAGGAGGAGTGCTTTCCAGGGGAATCCTGGGGTGCAATGGTTGCACTCTGTGTGCATTTCGCTAGGGAAGAGGAAGACTAAACAAGAAATATTTAGACGTTTGACAGTTCTGCTTCTCACTAAGGAAGCTGTGTGACTTTAGTGCTTTTAAAGCCATCTGAGTGATAAAGGTGTTAATATTATAAATTTAAATTTCTTTGTTCATTTTAATGTTTACGTTTTCATTTGATGGCTTCGCAAGGCTATTACTTTCCTGGATTATATTAATGATACAGGATAGAATTTCCAAGGCTTCTCAAGCATAGTCACTAAATGTGTAAGAATCCCTAAAGGAAAGAAAAACACTTATAAATTCGGGGCTGCTGAGTTTAGAGGTTCGGGTGTTTTGGCATCAAACACTCAACCTTGGCCATGTTAAGATACCCTCTGACTGGTGGTCCAAGATGGCCTTGAGCACATCTGGATTCCAGAAAGAGGGTGTAGAAAGAGGAAGCAAAAACAGGGAGATGCATCTTCCTATTGGGAAAGCGAGACTGAGGCTGCTTATATCACTTCTGCTTGATTTCATTTGAGCTCTTGGTTACTCTTACAGCAATAGGCTGTTTCTTCCCAGACAAAAATCCTATCTTGGGAAGAAGTAGCAAGGGAAGACAGCTAACCTGCCACTTTCTATACTTTTGGTCACCAAGAATTTGTGGGCCCTTGTAGACAGACCTGACCACTCCAAGGGAGACAAGTTCCACATGTCCTGATCCAGCTAGGTGAACTCGTCACCAGGACTAGGCATTGTTGAAAAGTTTCTATCCTCAACACATGGCCACCCCAAGTTCCATCACACCCAATACGTGATGGTGATACAGGAACTAAAAACAGTCCCTTCATCACCAGATGGAGGGCAGTTGGTCTACATAGAGAGTTCCAGGTCAGCCAGGGCACATAGCAAGAGCTGGTCTCAAAAGATCAAACAAACACATAACTCCCACCACCGAAATCAAGTCTAAGGAATGTAAAATGCTCTGTAGCCCCTGGGTTGTTACAGCACATTGTGGAAAATGTCACATTAGTTACCTACGTGTCAGTCACACTTAAGCCCAATGAATTCTTTTCATTATGTTACCCTTGTCTCCTTTCCTAAGCATCATTTGTTTTCTCTTTTTTAAAACACTTATTCATTTATTTAGAGAGGGAGAGAGAGAAAGAGAGAGGGGGAGAATATGGGCGTGCCAGAGCCTCCAGCCACTGTTAATGAACTCCAGACGCATGTGCCACCTTGTGTATCTGGATTTATGTGGGTACCGGGAAATCGAACTCAGGTCCTTCTGCTTTGCAGGCAAGTGCCTTAACCACTGAGCCATCTCTCCAGCCATTTGTTTTCTCTTGATCCTAACAATGGTACCACCACTCTATTGTAGAGTAACTGCTGTGACTTGACCTCCCATTATCTAAGTGCAATGCGATTTTGTGTCGCTTTTAATTGAACAAATAAAACACTTCTGAAAATGGAAAAAAAATCCATTCATGGAAGAGATTTTTAAAAAAACCTACCTTATTACTCCTTCCCCAGCAGTAACTTAAGAGTCATTTAAGAACTAAAGATGTTTTTGCTCTGTCTGACTGCAGGTGAGCCCTCCTGATCTAATGGTCATGTTGAGCTGGTCAGGGGCAGCTTCCTTCTGACTGGCTTTAGGATGCCATGAAGGTGATGTCCCTCCTGGGACTAGAGCACGGCCAGCCTTCTAAAGGTCAAGGGTTTTGTCTGGTAGGACTACAGTTTTCTGGGCAAAAAGAGCCCTATAAAGCGTTCAAACGATGTGTTTCTGGTCCATTTCACACACAAATTACAGATCTGGCTTGACATAGGTTTTTGCCTCCATGATCTCCCTGCTCTGCTTGAGTTCTTTCAGAATAGGCTTGGATGGGGGAGGGCTGTTTCTTCTATTTTGATTTCGATAGTCACAGGGAATTCTGGACAGGAGTGACTGAGAAAAAGAAAGGCTTGGGGACAAAGTGAGTTGGTGTTAAAGTGGCCTCTCTCACACCTGCTGGAGGAACTCCACCCGTGGTTGGAGCTCAGTTCTCTTGGTTGCGCTGTCCCCTCTGGTGAGCGCCATCCAGGTCCATACATCCCTGAATCCTCTTGGGACTTTCGTAGCATGGACTGTGTTTTTGCTTCTAGCATCCGTTACCTGAAGTTTTTGGCAAGTTTCTGATCTGCACAGTTCACATCACAGGCTTAACCCCAAGTCATTATACTTGGTAAATGACTCTCTTTGGCTAGTGTGGAACATTTGTCCAGAGTCATTGGAGAGAGTCAGGAATAGGAGAGATGACCAGGACTAAATAAAGTGAAGAAAAGTGGAAGACATTGAAGGCTGTGCTAGCAAAAATGACCTTGAGAACTTGTGGCTGCCAGCAGGGACAGAAGGTGCTCATGGGGCCTGGAAGGCCTAGTAAAGACAAGGGAAAATATTAAGGAACCCTTACTTTTTCTTTCACCCAAAAAGATTTGCTCAGCCCCAGGGCCATCCCTTTCCAAATGCCTTTATCAACAAGAGTTCACTCAGGACTAAGCAGGCCACAGCGGGGCTCACCTGGTAACTAAGAGGATGTTTTTTCCTTTTCAGAGTTGATCTTGGTTTAAGTGTGGCTAGGCTCTTCCCACCATGACCCCAATGAACAGAATAAATTGTTTTACTCCCCTCCATTCCAAAAGAATGGCCTGCTTCCCCAGATCTTGCCTGAGGGGGAGACCCCTCCACACCCTTGGCATGAAATGACACTGAAATGAAATAGAGGTGCCCGGTTGGAAAGGAGTTTGGCTGACGTCAAAGTCTCAGTTCCTTCTGGCATTCTGTGGCAGAAGGTGGGAGAGGGTAGAGACCAGGCAGCCTTCAATGCTACCCAACTAGCCAAATCCTGTGGCAGAGGGGAGGTCCACCAACCTTCCCTCACTTCATCTCCTCAGAGTGGTTGCAGAACCCACAGAGGCAAAGAACAGACTTTCACTCAGGAAGGTGACTGTCCGGCACGACCTCACTTTCATAAATGCAAACATACCTACCTCTAGAACTTTTAGTATGAACAGTGCATTCACACAGCTTCTGGAGGTCTGCAAAGCTGTCCAATGACATTCCTCCTTCTCAGCATCCTTCCCTGGCTCCTAGCTTCCCTCAGTTTCTCCAAGACTTATCTTAGATGCCCAAGCATCCAGGAGTTTTGACCTATGCCTCCACTCCTTTCTCCTGAGAATGACAGCCTGAGGAGAGAGGGGTTCTCAGAGATGGCTTCCTGGACCAGCCATTGCTTCCTCTACAGCTGCCCGTGGGCACCACTCTCTCCAGGATGGGGTCTCCCCAGCTCGGCATCATTGCCTGAGTTTTTAGATGTTTTCAATAAGCCACTTTCCCATTCAATCATACCATTCCTGGGGGAAATGAAAGTGTGTTTAGAAATGACCAAGGAGTTCTGGGGGACTAGATGAATCTGGAATACTATTTGGGGGCAAGAGGGCTGAGAATTCCCTATGCTTTGCTGACCAATGAGAATCCCTATTTGTAGACACTGATAGAGAGACTGGGTCTTCTTATGTCTCTAAGCTCCTCGTTGTGGCTGATTGGATTTTCCAAAGTTGGCTAACACAAGACCGTTCTTCTCCCATAAATAAGTGTTCATTGAAGTGCACCTTGCACTCCTACCTAGGTGGAGATGGAGTTGAAGCTGGGCAGATGCTGGTATTGCTTTGATTGGAATACAGTGGAAGTAATTCCAAACCAGTTGTAGGTTTAGCTCTTCACAAGTCTGATGGTATTGCTTTTCTGCCTCTTGAAAAGCAAGCCAGCATGAAAGCAGCTTGCCTATACTTGAGACTTTATGCAGCGAGCTGCCCAAGATGCCTCCTCTCCAGAGGAGTGCTAGAGGGTGGAATGCCCCATGGAGAGGGGGCAAAGAGCCCAAAGTACCAGGCACCAGGCAAGGAACTTTTTAGGATGATGGAATTTTTAACCATTTCTCTGATTTTATGCTTGTCTTTCTCTTATGCTAAACATCTGTTCTCCTACTGACATTAGTATAATCATTTATTGACTTTATCAGAATATGTTTAGAAAGATATAGAATAAATAAGCTTTTTCTAGTAGCAATATTGATATTGTGATCAGCTCTCTTTGTATTTACAGGATATTCCTTTAGGGCAAGTTTTATCGTTCTCAACTCTATGTTTGCTAGTTATGGTGAGGGTTTCTCTGTGTGTTGTAACCTCTCTCATCCTACCCACTTCGATGTCAATAGCAACTTCCAACTTTGACAAGAAAAAAAATGTCTCTAGATGTCACCAAATGTCTACTGAGGGGGGGGGGAGGAAGAGCAGCCTAGGATTGCAGCCGGCTCTGTGTGAACATGCTCAGTCTCTGCATGTCTTGAAGTTCTTTTATTTCGTACCACCAACTTGAAGGGTTGGTAGCTTAATTTATTTCAGTGTTTTTCGGGTTTTAAAGATTTTTTTTTTTTAACTTTCTGGCTTAATGTAAAACATTTACTTGTTCTTAAGTCAAAACATGTCACCAGATCATTTGTTCACTGATTCTCAGTTTTGTTTTCAATAACACAAAACATGTTGAGTAGCTGATCTGTCAAGTCTGTTCTATTTCATCTCTCCACCTTGCTCGCCCACTTCTCTAACCATTTTCATTTGTTTTACAGTTTCTTTTGGGACAAAAAAGAGCCAATCTCTTTTGTGTGTATATATGTCTTTTGACTTATTACCTCCTTTCTTATATAAGTCCGAAGCCTGGAAACCACCATGCATATAAAAAAAATGGCTTCATGGGTTGACTTGAGTATCTGAGTGGCTGCCCTATGAAGCTCAGTGAGCCCCTTTTCAATGGGAAAGAAAGACTAATACAGGATGCATCGGGAAGACCAGTACATTAAGGCCAATATGTCAAGGTTTCAAATCCTGTAGCTGACTCCACCCCAGGAGGTTGTGGGCCATAGTCAGTTTTCCCTTTGAGCCAGTTCTCATGTCCAGGAGCCCTATATGGCATCGTAAATGAGGGTGCACCCAATGAAATAGTGGGGTGAGTCAGTCTGTGTGTGACCGAAAAAGGTTTTTTGGAAAATGTTCCTTGGCATGGCTGATATGTGTCTGAAAGATGCCTCACATGCTCGGTCCCATGACCACAGATAATGGTGATTTCACAAAGCTGAAGAAAAGGATTTTGAATAGTTTTACCACAAAGAAATGGCTTAAGGAGGTAAATATATTGGCCTTGATTTGAACATTGTACAACGTAGGGAACTATCACATGGTACCCCATAAATATGTGCAATGTTATGTATTTACATATCAGTTGAGAGCATTAAAAATATTGAAAGAAAACTTCAAATGAGGTTTAAGCAAGTGTGGGAAATGAGCAGAGGCCCAGAGCTGAACCCTGACCTTCCATTTGGATTACATGCTGAATTCTTCAAAGGGGTTGTCAAGAAACCTCAAAAGCCAGATGTAGCTATGCATTGTCTAAATATCTATGGGTAAAATTCACATGTTGACAAATTGATTTTTTTCATTAAAAATAAAGTGATCTTTATTATCCAATATTAATAGCTAAAAATCAGTAAATATTAATGTGTACTTATAATGCAATACACAAATTGTCTTTAAAACAAAGCTCTTAAGAAGTCGATAGTAGAAGGTTGAGTGAATAATGCATTAATCTGGACTTTGATATCTCCTGAAGCTTTTGAAAAGTGCGGGTCACCCCATGTGTTAGACTTCACAATGCTTTGCTGGTAACTATTACCAAACAATGTAAGGAGCAGGCTCCTGCCCCGGAGTCTGTCGAGGAAGGACATGTGAGAGCTTTCACTGTGTGTGCGCGCGTGTGTGCAGCAGGAAGCAGGTACTGTCTGCTCCTGATCATGACCCTGCACTTACTTTCTTACTGCTCCCCTCCCATAGCCCCTGGACACACTTTATAGGAAGCAAGGGAGGCTTTGAAACCCTGGGAGTGAGTTTGATAGCGAGATTTATTTTTTCAAACATAAAAAATGGTGGAAAGCACAATGAAGGTGCGTAGTCATCACCCAGACCCAACAACCATCAACATTTTGTCTCTACTTGCTTCATCCATTCCTTTTGTTCCAAAGTATTTTAAAGTAAATCCCATGTAATAAACCAACTCATTCTTAAATGAGTGCTTTTTAATCACTTGGAGAGAACATTTCCTTGCCTAATTCCAGTATCATCCCTATCAAGTAGCACTGATTTGCTATCTTATAATATTGAACCCAAATTTAGATTTCTCTGATTATCTGAAAATACAAAACAAACCTGCCTCTGTCATTGGTTTAAATCAGGGTGCAGAGAAGTTCAACCCATTGCTTAAGGGGGAGCCCACTCAGGTTGGTGACATCTCTTTTAGATATATTACAAAGAGTAGATACAGTCTTGGATCAGCAATGATTCTTCTATTTTATAGATACGAGAACAAATAACTTCATGGGTAGGTAAATTAGTCTTGGGCTCAGCAAAGTTGGGTCTAAAGCTCGTAGCTTTACCTGACTCTTTTCTGGGTTATGACCAAGCAATTCTGGTTCCACCCACCTTCCCATTCCTACAGGCACTCCACTTTATTACTGAGTCTTTTGTAAATATCTAAGTCACTCATCCAAGAGAGCATGGGTAAGAGCTTGGGTCTTGGAGGCTCAAAAGCATGGTTTCCTAGTTAGTTTAAACAGGCTTTGCAACCAAGCTTTCCAAGTTCAAAGTGTGGGTCCACCAACTATGAGCTGGAAGACTTGGGCAAATGACTTGATCTCTGTTTCTCAATTTGTTTAAATCTGTAAAACTAGAGTGGTAATAGTAGTACCTCCTTCATGAGGCTCTTGTGAGAAATTGATGCCTGTGACGTGGGGCTGACTGATACCACTAAGTGCTGTATGTCTTGGTATTTTTGCAATCACCTTTTCGACATGGTGTCATTTTTAGGAGTTCACCTAGGGAACATGCCTCTGACTTTCTTATTTCTAAGATGAAGATTATATTTGGATCTGCTAATAGGAATCTTGTGAAGATTAAAAGAAGACATTTCATCAAAAGCTATAAAATAGTGTCTAGTACATAATAAACAATAAGTACTTAGCTACTGTCAATTTAACACTTCATACTTGCTCAAGCCGGAAGTCGGGTATGCCAGAAATCTACAAAGCAACTTGATTTTAACTTCATGCCTTCATTCTGCCCAGGTCATTCTAGGAGTTTTACTTCCCCAAAGTCCTCCAATTTGCACTAGAGATCTGAGATCTTAGATAATGTCTAGGTTTCCAGAAGGTCCTGAGGCCATAAGGCCTCTCTTCATTCATGTGTCCATTGTCTCAGCCCTGGAGTAGGGGGTGGGGTTCTCTATTGCATCCACACCACAGGTTTGGATCAACAGAATCATGATGGTTGAGCCTGAGTCCCTAACATTCCTGGGATCCACTATTATTTCTTGTGTTTCTTCTGAAGTCTCTTTTGATTCAGTGGAGTTCTGGAAACTAGGGTTGGGCCCAGAAGTCTCCTCAGAGACAGAGCTTTTGAAGCCCAACTAGAGTGGGACCCAGAGGACAGGAAGACAACAGAAGGAACCCTACCTTACGGCAGACACACACTGTATCAATAATCAATCTATCCCTGCCCAGCCTCCCCCCCACCCAGGCATTTGGAAGTGCATGAGCTATCCTGCACGAGTTCATGTTCCTGTCAGTGGGTGGACACCTGACCCCACACCAAGCACTCTGGGTAACATTAGAAGAGAATAAAGAGCTGAACTAGATAGATAGGACTTCCACTATCAGAGTGCCTCCTCTTGAACAAGGATTCTCAACCACTCTTGTCCCTCCAGGGGACATCTGTTAATATTTGAAGACATTTTGGGTTGCCATGACTGAATAGGAGTGGTTGCTTTTAACATCTCCTGAGTGGAGACCCAAGCCTCCCACTCCCCTGCTCATACAAGGCATTAGCCTAACCTAAAATGTCAGGAACATAGAGGATGATTATGAACACTGTCATGCAAGGCAGAAGAAAGTGACAAGGCGATTGTGCCAAGAGGCTCATGCAACCAAGATCACTGGTGGACCACTCACTCTAACCAGACCTTGGAATTATTTCATGTAAGAGGGTCAGAGCCCAGCGCATGGACTTCCCACACACCTTCAAACATCAGTGTCTAGAAAGACTGTGCTAACACAAATGGCGGCCAGCTCTTTCAGGGATATGTGCTGTCCAGAGGCTCTGCAGACAAGAGGTGGTGTTGATGCGGTGAGGACTTGGGGTGTGAAGCAGGGAGTTGAACTCCACTCAGGGCTCACCCATTACCACCACCCCACAACCACAGTAATCAGCTATTTGGATGAGGAGAACTGGTTTCTTAACACCCCCCCCATTCCCCAAGGAGCCCAACAGAGGTTCTGATAGTTCTCCCAAAGAGCCCGTGTGGATCATTAATCAAGTCCCCGAGCTGATTCCAGTGCACAGGCAGAACTGAGAAGTGTTTTTACCAAGAATCAGGTCTCACTGTTATCTTTTCTGAAACAGAATCCAGAAGTATTTCCAAGTTTCAAGACGGCCTAGGGTAGGCAAGGAAGAGAAGACAGAAGAGGAATTTGTGTCGGGAGCAGAAATTAGTTGACCTTCAACTAACAGCAGAAGTGGGAGCGATGGTGCTTTTCCGATGATGTTGACTTGTGGGTACATGGCGTGGGTTTCAAACCACGGGATGCAGGCAGTAACTTTGAATTTTAAAATGTTGATGACATCCTGTTTCACACGCATGCAGAGAGGTAGAGGACCGGACAGGACCTTTTTATTGTTTTGACTTTTAACAGCTTTCAAGAAGTAGAAAATTAATCTTAATTTCTGGTAAACCTGCCATTCTTAATGGCTGGTGCAGCCAAGAACCCCAGAATTACCTGTTTATTACTCTGGTTGTGAGGGAAGACCTCCGTACCACCCTTCTGCATTTTGATGAAATTCTGTCCTCTGGAGGGCTACTCAATCACTGGGCTATCATCCTCTCTCTTTTGGTGGCCTCAGCTACAAGCCATGATGCCACACTACTTTTGTCCCCTGGTGGCCCTTCTCCAGCTGTGCACCCTTGCTTTTGGACAGCTGTCTTTCTGGGACACCTGTTTCATCCCTCAAAGCACTTCAAAGCTATGGTTTCTATCACAGTGATCAGCCGGCAAGCCCATATTCATCGACCCTCTTCCTCTTCGTGCACACCCCCACCCTGCCCTGGCTTTCCAAGAGCCCCCTTTTTATTGTCTCTGTTGTCTCATATGAGACCCATATGTGGTCCTTTCTCAATGTCTCCGTGAGGAGACCATCACCTGACCCCAGTCACCACCCATCCTGTTTCCTTCTACTTAATTCTCCACCTAGAAATTGGAGGGGTCTTTTTTTCTGTATCCGTGACAACAGATTATAGCTGCTATTCGACTCTTAACTTGGGCAGCATTTCCTGTTGGTCACTACTGTGCTCTTGATATGTATAGTATCTTGTAAAAGCTACTATATGCCTATGGTCCCTATGAAAAAGATACTCTTATTATCTCCATTTCACAGATAGGGAAACAGGAAGTATTTTGTCTGGGATCATATAGCCATAGTAAGGAAGTGTCAACATTACCATCTGCTTTAGAACTTTTTCAATGACTCAAATCTTGACTTGGGGCTGGAGAGATGGCTCAGTGGTTAAGGCACGTGCCTTCAGTGCCTAAGGCCCCGGGTTCAATTCCCCAGGACCCACATATGCCAGACCCACAAGGTGGTAGACCTGGTGTTCTCGCTCTCTCTCCTCTCTTTCTCTCTCTCTCTCTCTGCTTGAAAATGAATAAATAAAATAAAAATAAAGAAAAACAGCCTTGCTTTTAAAAAAAAAAAAAAAAATCTTGACTTGGAGGGCAAGCTATACCATTTGTAAGGTTATGTGGCTATTGGTGACCAGGACTCTGCTACTGTCACAAGATTTGTTGCTCACCATAGTCCACCAGACCCCAAAGGGCCTGAACCTTGTGCGTCACGCTGCTCTGTCTTTGTTGAAGTTGTTTCTTTCCTCAAGATGCCTTTCCGTTTAATCCATCTGCTAGACACACCTCCGAAAGCTCACTTCAAAGGATGTTTTCCTAACAAGCCTTTGTGGCCCAGCTCCCACTCACCCCTTGGAGAACTGGTCTCTTCCTCCCTTGGGCTTTGCTCTATCAGGACCCTACCTACCATTGTATCTTTGACCTTGTTGTCACCATGGGTGACTGCGTGAGCCATAGCTCATCTTCTGAACCTGATACCTCTCTGAAGGTGTTTGTAACCTTCAGGAGAGGGTGTTCTCACTGTCTCGGTGGTATGGGTGACAATGATTGGGTATGACATTAATGTCCCTAACCGGAAAGATGAGTGTGTTGGCACCTGACTGATGCCTTGGGGCATGAGTTGTAGCAAGGACTCAAAGCTTAGGATAACAGAACTACACAGAGGAGGAGAGGGCAAGAGCCAGCCAATGTCATCTTGGTTCTGTCTTAGCCAAGTAGGTGGGGGCAGAATGCAGGAGAATGTACTAGCTGGCCCCACTTCTAGAAGCTATGCACTGATGCACCTTCGCTTTGTTTCCTTGGGCCACATTCCTTCCCTCAAGTCCCTTCTCAGGTTCCAGAATATCCTGAGGCCTTTCTCTGCGCTCTCTCTAGTGGGCAGAAGGCCTGAATTCATTGCCTGGGCAAGTCCGTGATTGCCTCTGACTTCCCAGTTCTTCCTTTTAAAATTGGGGGGGGGGGGCACAATTCCTAGATACTCTATTTCAGCTCACTGAGGTGGTACCAGGGAAGAATATATTAAAAAATGGCTTTCATTTTCACAGAAATAAGGACACAGTGGGGACCCCTGGAAGGAACACTCCTACTGAGTAAGAATGTCAGCTGTGGCTGTCTCAAGCAGGACATGGGGTCTTCCCTTCTCTAACTGCCCAGCCTATGGCTCAAGGAAGACCAGAGGATAAACTAGAGGGGCCCCCTTCCCCAGTCCCCATCCACTCCTACGACAGGTCTTTTCTGCCTGCCATCCCAGCTGGGCAGCCCTAGTCTGTGCCAGTCAGTGGTTTGTAAGTATGTGCGCACAGAAAAGGAACTGAGAAGAGACTCCAAGTCAGTTTATGCAAAGAATTGCATCTTTATTTCATTCTCTCACTTTTTCTTATGCCTGGATCTTCATGGATGCTTTCCTTGCAAAATCACAGTTACAGGTAGAGTGAGCTCTTTGTACCCTTGTTCTGTGCCAGGCTCACAGTACTCAATCACCCTGGTTTACATCACAATAGCTTGTGTGGCTTTGGACTCTTAGAGCTTTAGCAGTTTAGGAACCTAGCTCATATATGAGGTTAATTTTGTATCTTCAACACCCAGCAAGAGCCTGCCTTTGTCCTCACCACAGGGTCTTCATCAGTGCTGACTGGATGAGTAACACGTCAGCCCATCTGATGGCATGTGTTTCCAATTATCATCTCATTTTATTGTCGAGGTGCAGACATGCACGGAGGTCTGATCCGTGAAAAGGGGAAAGGGACTCTGCTGATAACATCGTCCCCTGTCCTTTTCACAAAGCCTTGGCTCATGGCTTTCTTTGTCTGGACTTTCACATGGTCTGTCTTCCTTGGAACTCCTTCCTTGCCTTTCTCAGCTGGCTCAATTCAACTCTTCCTTGGAAACTCAACTCCCAAATCTTCCATTTCAGAAACTCTTTTCTGACCTCAATAGTTTAGACCGATTTCTTCTATGTGATATGGGGTTATAAATGCCTCTGTAGGATTCTCTTTTTCACTGGAAAATCACCTTTCTGGAAGGTATTCCATATTCAACAACTACCCTTTGAATGGCATCCACTTGCAGGCACTGTTTTACATTGGTAAATAAGCTACCCTTTTGATGCCAACTCTCCACTGTGGATCCCAGTGAACTTCCCAAATTCATATGGTTCCCTTGTTCCTGAACTGAAATTGATCTGTGTAACCAATTGGACACAGTAGTGATGACATGTAACTCTTATTATTGTCTGGCAAAAGACTAGATCACAAAGGTATTTTGGCATTATTCATAACCCACCTGGACTGCTAGCTCTAAGAGCAGCCAGCTGTCACATCAGGAGGACAGTTAAGGCAGTGTCACCAAAAGTCGACACATCGAAAGGATGGCAGCCGTTGCCAACCATGTCACTGTGTCATCTTGGAAATGGATTCTCTGGGGTCTGCCAAGCTGTGACAAGCTCAAATCAGAGAGAGGTACAACCTCACAAGAGTCCCTGAGCCAGAACTTCTCCCAACTGAATCGCTTCTAAGTTCCTGACCTATAGTAGACTTAGCTGTTGCTGTTGCAAACCACTAAGTGTTGGGGCAATTTGTTACACAGCAAGAGATAACTAGAGATAACTGATACAATCCTATTGTCATGGTTTTTATATTCTAGTGAAGAAATAAATGAATAGAATTTATTTGCTCACTTATCTAACACCTCCAGATACTAGGTACTGATTATACTGACAAGCAAGACAAAATCCCTTCTTTTGTTACAATTATAATGTTTGAGTGAATAAATTTAAATCAATTCTATAATTTTATTTAGGTAAAATGTGGTAATAAAGAAAAGCTGAGCAAGTTGGATAAAAAAGGAACAACTGCAATTTAACAGCTTATTTTTCAAACTACATTTTCTGTCCAATTTATATGTTCAGAGGTCTTGAAGTTGGTAGTTTATCTCCATTTTACAGATGAGAAAATTGAAGGCCAGAAAATTGTCCAAATCAGCTGATGTCACACAGTTAAGATTTAGCTCAACTGTATTGTGTCCCAGGCTACATGGGAATCCAAACCAAAGCTCTTTGCCATACACAGATGACCAAAGCCAGCCTTCACCCTGGGGCTCAGCCTTTACACCACAGTCTATATTTGGCCTCAACTGAATGCTTGGAATGGATTGGTATAAGGAAGAGATAGAAATGACCTTTCAGTGGGAATGTCCCATGCTGGTCCTAGGCCTCCACTTTCTATTACTTTGGAAAATACCTGAGACCTGTGATCTAGAAATATCCACCAGAACTCCCTAGGACTTAGATACCTTGGTTGGTTGAAGTACCAGGTCCCCACCATCTCCCTGTTTGTCTACTTCTCTTCACTACTCTGTGAAGTCCACTCCACATCCTGCATGGAAGGAATGATAGATTTTCCAGCTGAACTCATCTCACTGTTCCTCCTCCCTCATCTTTGCTTGTCTGATGCCTCTTGCTCTCCCTGCACTTATATCCCTTCCTTTCTTGTGTGCAAGCCACTAGATGGAGATATACAAATGCCTAGTTGATGCTTATGCGGTGCCAAGCACCGCTTCACTGCATGCGCTTCTCCTGCATGACTTTATGACGTCCTCACAACAGCCCTTTGTGGAGGTCTCATCAGCTTCTCACGGAGGTGACAGCTCAAGGTAATTGAGCTCCATTTTACAGATGAGAGAATTGGGGTGACAGAGCTGGGATCCAAACACACCTCTTTGAATTCAGACTTCATTAGCCAAAATCACATACTGAGCTGGAAGAAGACAAGTGACCTCTGTCATTTTATCTGTCCCATCATCCCTGGGCAGGACTGAAGCCAGATTATTGCCAGAAGGTTATCACTAAACATCTTAACTGAGAACTAGAGAGAAGAAAGAATTCACCACAGAGTGTACAGGGATTTGAAGATTAACATTCTTACCGTCTAACCCCAATCATTCATTTGATAAACATTTAAGTGCCTACTATGTGTTGAGTACTGAGCTGTGATAAACTTGGCAGAAATGATTGTAGAAGTTCAAAGAGGGGAACCAAACAGATTGGCAAGTCAGGGATGCCCACCAGGTGAGATGCTAAGCTGAAGCCTGAAAGATGCCAGACCACACAGAGGGGCATATAGACAGATGGAACGCTGAGTGCAAAGCCAAGGGGTGTGACAGAGAATGGCTTGTTTCAGCATATGGCTGAGGCTTTTGAGAAGTGTTGGGGAGGGGAAAGAAATGGGATTAAAAGGTGGGCAAGGCAGTATTAAAGCCAAGCCTATGAATATGGAAATTACCAGACCTTCCAAGACAATGAAGGAGGCTGGATCTTCTCTAGCTCAACTGGAGCCCCTGCTCAGCCTCCACATCTCCCTTGGAAAATGAACTTCCTCTCAGCCAGTAGCTGGAACAGTGCAGCCTTTTGAGTCTCCTGGGAAGAGTCAGCCTTCTGGAAGCCAGCTGGAAGTTCCAGGTCAAGTCTCTGAGCATGCTGATGTGTTTCTACCTTCCCTGAACCTGAACTAGGCTCCCGAGTCGCATCATCACAAAGTGCCAGTTTCGCCTTTAGGTCACCATCAAGATCAGCATTCAGACTTGGCCAGCGTGACTGTTAAGCCTCCAGTTCTGCAGCTTATCACATCAGTGCCCACAGCAGAGGTGAGAGTTTCTCCAATCCACCATGAGGCTATGGCTCGCTCCCTATGGATGTTGAACTTCCACCAACCCAGCAAAAGCTCACAGCTCAGCCCCCAGCATCTTCTAGGAAGGCTAGAACTGTTCCTTTAATGGTCCTTCACAATCTGAAAGAAATATTGAGAGACCAAGATTCAAAATTGCCTACAACTACAGTTAAACACATGGATGTGGACTTTACTGTAATATCAGAGCCTACTATGGAGGCTGGAGCTCCAGTTCAGCAGGAGAACCTTGCTCAGCCTATAGGTCCCGCCAGAAAAGCTGGATTCTCTCCAGCCCAGTATGACTTCTCTTCCCAGCCTCCAGATTTCCCTGAAGCTTAATCTCCAGTCCATTAAGAGCCCATACCACTGGCAGGTGAGCCCCCCCAAAGAGGTCTTCTTCAACCTAGAAGGAGACCCAGGTCTACCTCAAGATCCGACTATGGAGGTGAAAGATGACTCCATCTCAGCCTGTAGAACTCCCTGAGAATCTGGAGCCATCTCCAGTGTCACAGCCTAGCTCAGCTCTGCCCTCAGAGCTTCCCATGGAGGTGGAGCCTGCTCCAATGCAGCAGGCAGTCCCACCTGGCCCCCCAGAGTCACCTCCAATACATTATGGCCTGATAGGGTCAATACCAGGTCAGGACCAAGGTCAGCACCCAACATCACCCAGTGTCACATCTCAGCCTCTGGACTGAGATAATTTCGGAACCTACTAGAGAGGCCAAACATTCCATAACTATAAGGAATCCAGCTTTGACTGCAATCATGCACCCTGAGGTAACACCTCCGGAGCAGGTTGAGGATCAACATTCAAATCCATCTAAAGTCACACTGGGGGTTACACTTTCTCCAACCCTACAGGAGACCCTCACTGAGCCTCCACACACACCTATAAGGAGCTTGTAGCTCAAGCACCAGTGTTCAACGAGTTTGCAGGTGCGATGCCAGGTCAGGACCAAACCCAGCATCCAGTGTCCCCCAGAGTCACTGTTGAACCTCCTGATCTGGTGATTACTATAAATCTAGTACCCTAAATAGAGACTGAACAGTCAGCAACCTTGTAAAAGACGACATCTCCTCCTCCAAAGAAGCCTGACTCATGCAAACACAAATGAAGTCACAGTTCAGCCTTTACACCCAGAACATTCCAAAACCCCACAAGCTGATATAGTTGCTCAACAGTCTCCTTCCTCCAGTGCCATCTAAAGAAACTGTATGGAGCTCAATCTCCAGTTCCAGCATCAGGTCAGGGTCATGCTCAGCCCAAGGTCACCAGTCCAAGAGGTGGCGCTGGTTTGAAACCAGGTCTTTTCTGAATTAGCTCTGCAACTGGGGGGATGTTATTTAACTTTGTGACTCAGCTTCCTCACCTGTAAAATGGGGATTTTGATAACTACCATTTTATAAGCCCGTTGTATGAGTGAATACATGTAAACTCTAGTATCTAACATATATGTAGATAATTATTGTGACATTTAGATGAGTGAATATATATTATGTCTCAGTATCTAAGATATATAAATGCTAGCCATTAGAATTATTAGTCAATCCCTCAAAAAAAAAAGAGAGATGAGCAAGGGATACATTAGGGCCAACGGTAGGAATTTGGGTACCATCTGGAAAATATGGTGGGATCATGGATCATTTAAAGCTCTTTATTCTGATAAAATCAAACTTGCATGGTAGAAAAATGATTCCACCAGGATTGGGATGAGAAAGAGAGGTGGATGAGATAGACAAGTGGGGGAGATTTACAAGTAAATTAGTCAGAACTTGGCAACTGCTTGGTTTTGGGGGGGTATAAAAAAGGAAGGTGCTAGGGCTGTTTTATTCAGTTCCTGTCTCAAGTGTGTGGGTGGATGGTGGTGCTGTACACTGAGATGAGCATCAGGTTTAAGGGAGATGCTTATATCTTCACCTCCCAGGCCCGTACTTATGTAATAAGGTCAATACTTATTTCAGATGATTAAATGGAGAATTAAGAAGGTGACATGATCTGTTTGAAATCACAACAGCCTGAATAATATCAGGAGAGAATTCCAACCTAGATCTCGCCCTTCCACCATGTGTGTACAGATTCATGGGAAGTATAAAAAAGGTGCAGGACAAAGAGATAAAAGGAAATGATGCAAAAATCTGGAAAAAGGGGTTCCCAGTGGAGGGAACTTCAAATCCAAAAGCCTATTGATAGGAAAAAAAAAAAAAGCTTGGAAAGCCAGTACTCCAAGAAAGGAGTTGAAAGAGAATGGTAAGAAATGAAATTAGAGGCAGAGGACTGACTCTGTAGGATTTATAAGACATATTCAGCAATATAATCAGGAAAATCTATGAAGATTGTGGCAGGGTCATCATATTGTTAACACATTTATTTATTAAAATTCATTTATATTTCAGATATTGAGTCACATACTTATAATAAATAATACGGAGATATCTTGCATCCATACCTTCCTCCCTCTCTTTTCTCCTAATGGTAACATCTTGCCAAGCTATAGTATATTATTATACCGAGGTTGTCTCTTTGTGGTTTTCATTGCATTTTTCCTAGAAGTAATGATGTGAACATCTTTCCTTGTGCATAGTTACTGTCTCCAGAACCTCTGCAGTGACGTGTCTGCTTGCATTTTGCTGGCTTTTCATTTTTTTTATTCTCTGAAGCTTTTTCATTATTCATTTGTAAGAACTCTTCATATATTCCAGGTACAAATCCTTAGTTAGACATGTGACCTGCGAGTATTTTCTCCCAGTTTGCTTGATTCTAACAGGATCCTTCATTGAGAAAACACTTGTATTGTTGAGTGCCAATTCATCATGCTTTCCTTTAGTGGAGTGTTTTTAGTGTCAGAAGACCTTGACCTCACCATGGAGTGAAGCCTGCTCCCATGATTCTTAGAAAGGGGAGGAGGACTCTCTTGACTAAAACATAGGGAGGGGATGGGACTGAAGGGCGGGACAAAGGAGAAAAAGGCTGCAAGTCACTTTCTACTCACTGGAGGGGCTCTGTGGGGTAGAAGCTTTGGCATCTTCGTCAAGATGAAGATTTATGCACAGGGCAGACGGTTGCCTTGGCAATATGACCAAGTTTTGAGGCATTTCTCCTCCCCAAGAATATTCACAAATCTGGTAAGAATTGTCTAGCTTCTTTTATTCCCTTGGAGATTTTCTCCACAATATTGTCCTTTTATTATGTCTCAAAACAATTCTATAAGGAAGACACACTATTATCCTCTTTTATAGAAGATACAACTGAGGCCCAGAGATACTGAGGCTAGGATGAAGCAAATATCCCACTGATACTGATGAAATACTGATGAAAACTGTTCTTCAACTAGTTAACTCAGAATTCCCATTACCAATCATTACTATGGTTAGTGGTTCTGAAAGGATGAGCTCCCCAAGATTTTTTCAGGAAATTTCCTAGGTCAAATTTGCTCCTCTCTGATCAAGTAAAACACTGCTTGTCCTTTGGATGTACTGAAGTTTTAACTGACATTGCAAAAACATGGATGAATAAGACTGCTTAAACATGAGTCAAGGCAGTGGAACCAACCTGTTTGGGCTTATACTGTGTGCTTCACTGAAATCCATAAATTCACATGGAAAAAAGTAGTCACAGAGTCTTGAATGTTTTGGAAGTACATAGACAAGATGCCTATCTTGAAAATAATTTTAAAAGGTGCTCTTGTAATTATTTGAGTTACAAGCTGAACTATCCTTTTCTTCCCCTAATAACAATCAGTACAGGTTTCACTGAGTGGCTGACCAACGATAGTTGTTCACGCATGGGTATTTGGAGAGACATTTCCTTAACAAATAAACAGAGTGTGCCCACCACATCCAGGAGAGCAACAGGGAAAGAGGGTTTGTTGGCAGGGACAACACTGGAGCCATTGAGTGAAAAAGAATTTTGAGAAAAAGATTTAGTTTGCTACTATGTAGGTGGCAGCTTTCCAGTGACTAAAGATATTCCTGATTCTATCATTGGTAATATTATAATAAGTGGGTTTTTTACTATTGCATAAAAGTGGGATTATTAAAGGAATTGGATAGCTGAATAAACTAACAGTGTCCAAGAACTACATAAGATAGCTCAAATCAGCACAACAGAAGACGTATTCAAAGTGTAAGATGAATCAGTAAGCTTTGTGACACTGCAAATTCATCTTTAGGGAACTCTACTTTTCTATAATATCAAAAAAAATGCCCACCCTTATCTGAAGAAGCTATTAAATAAAACACACCCTCACCTTTGAGCTCTCCCCACTGGGCAGGGGCATGAAGTTCAGCTAAAGACCCAAGTTGGAGCAGATGAAATGCAAAAGCTAATAGTAGATGCTAGCTACTTTCTATCAAGGCAGGGATTAAAAAGCAATGCTGGCTTACATAGTCTTTTATTTTTAAATTAACAAACACTTAGGCTGGAGGGGGGGCTCAGTGGTTACATGTGCTTTCTAGATAACCTGATAGCCTAGGTTCAAATCCCCAGGACCCACATAAAACCACATGTAAAAAGTGTCACATGGGTATAATGGTCTGGTGTTTGTTTGCAGTGGTGTATGGGACCTTCAGGTATCCATACACACACATGCAAATAAATAATTTTCAAAAATTGACACGTAAAATTATTTCTTTTGAATTGGCTATTATTGCAGTGCTTGGATAAGATGCAACCCAAGTAAACAAAAGCTCCTTGGATTTCCAGGCCAATATGCTCTTGAATTCTTAGTTGGAGTTGTGAAGCTTCTTAGTAGCTATAATGACCAAGGAGCACAAGTGTACCTTTCCAGATGATTCTCCCTCCCAGGCTTCCAGATGGCCCTGAAGGAAGAAATTTTACTTCTGAGGATAGCTGAGAATGGTGTCTGGCCCCCAGAGCATGTGTAATGGTGCACAATGAGAAATCATGGGACTTCAAGATGGGACTTGAAGCAGGCAAGGTTTGTACTCGGCCTCAGCCTTGCTTTGAAGGGCCCTCGAGGCAAGTCTCAGTTCACTGATCTCTGCAAAGTAAGAAATAAGAAGTCCTCCCTGCCCTTGCCAGTACTGCTTTGAGGATTAAATAATGTCATAGAGAGCTGGATTGGTAGCGGGAGCAGCAGGTGGACCCCAGAGAGACCTGAGCAGTCCCACCTCCAATGGAGGCCTAGGTTAACCGTTACGTATTGAGAGGAACCATTGCTGTCACAGTGGTTCTCAGTCAAGGTGCCACTCTGACTCCACCACTGGGGACAAGACCATCACCATGCAAGTTTGGAGACAGCAAGATGATCCAGTGTACGAAAAGAATATGGTTCAGATACACGTTCCTGAACTCCCATAAAGAATGTCTCCAAGAAATCACCTTCCCAGTGTGGCAGAACAGAGCACGTAAAGGAGAAAAGGGGAGCTGGAGAGATTGCTCAGTGGTTAATGCACTTGTCTGCAAAGCCTAATGACCCAGGTTCAAATTCCCAGTACCCACATAAAGCCAGATGGACAGACTGGCACAAGCACCTGGAGTTGGTTTGCGGTGGCTACAGGCCCTGAGTGCCCATTCATTCTCTCTCTAAAAATTTTTTTAATCTTTTTTTTAAAAAAAAAAAAGAGAAAAAGGCGATGTTGGTTGCAAATGTGACAGGTCCTGGGAGAAGCACCAATACAGTTACCACAATTGAGAGCATAGCGCAAGAATGAGGGTCTAGAAAGCATCCCTCTGCCTACCAAAGTCAAAACTCCCTGCCAGTAAGCAGGTGGAGGCTCTGCCTTACTACAGGTGATCATACAGGTGTGGTCCACAATCTCTCTCCTGGGCAGGAAGAAGGGAGCCTGACAAGAGGGCCAAGGACCAGGCAGATGACTTGGTGCCATAGATGTGGATGGTGTTCCAGACTCATTCTGCAGGGCTCCTCCTCCTTCCTAGAGAGATGTGGAGGAAATGAGAAGCCAAGGAGATGCGACTCACAGTGGCCGACAGCCACTTCGACACCCATCTCACGGCAGCTTTGATTACTAACCCAGACCCCAGACACCCTCGCACCCTGACCACAAGCTGTCAGAGACAAAGGCAGTTGGTGGACAGTTCAGTGTCCTCTGCGTCTTGTCTAGACAGCAGGGTTTTTCCAGTTTTTATTATTTTGACTGAAAGACATCTCTTTTTGGTAATGACAAATGTGTTTAAAGAAATAACCTCATTTCCTCAATATACTTTTGAAGGTTATTTAATTTGCTTTATATCTGGTCAAGTTGGGATTTTTTAAACTTTGTTTCAAAAAAAAAAGTCCAAAACTCCAAGCACCTATTAGTAAAGGGTCCCAAATGTCTTTGTGTTTAAAAAAAAAATGTGTCACAGAGATGACTCTTGGAAGTGTATCCATGTGTAAATCAGCACATGGAGGTTCCTACCCTTCCTGCAAGTGGATTCACATAGGTGTGGTCCACAATCTCCACCCTGGATATTTTCCAACAAAGGAAGCCATCTGTGTCTACGGCCTTCACTTAAACATGTTCTGAAATTGACCTTATGAGGCCTTAAAGTAAAAGCAGTAATGAAATTTGGGTTGCCAGGAGCTTTCTGAGCCTAAGGAGAAAGACCAGTAGAAAATAGCAATTATGTGGTTGGGGAAATGGCTCGATGCATAAGAGCCCTTGCCGTGTAAGCACGAGTGCCTGAGTTCGATCCCTGGCTCCCCTTTAAAGAGCTGCGCATGCCTATAATTTCAACACTGTTGAGCCAGCTCCAGGTTTGGCGAGAGTGAAATGAGGACACCAGGCGTCATCCTCTGGCCTTCACACACACCCAAGTGCAGAAAGCACAGGTTAAACACCACCACAGCAAAGGAGGAGGGGGAGAAGTCACAGGATAGTGGATGGAGCAGACCTTGAAATGTTAACCAGTGTTTTCCTCCAGCACCCACTCAACCTACTTGTTGCGTTTGACCCTTCATCCTTCAGAAACTGGGCCTAGATGGCACCATGCCTCCCTGAAGGGACGTTGCAGAAGACCTTGAGGTAAAGGTCTCGTCGAGGAGACAGCATAAGCCTTCACTCTCCTCCTCTGAAACTAGAAGAGTCTAGGGTGCCCTGTGAGGACAATGGCAGTCATGGAATTGGGACCCAAGAGAGGGGTCCCGACCTGTATACTGCACCGGGGAGAACTTCCCAACAGATCACCTGTGCAGAGATGAGCCCTTGGCCTCTCCTTGCCCTCTGATAAGTCTGGACCGACACAAGAGCAGGTGGAGGACAGAGGAATGACCACTACTCTGAGGCTTCTTGGCCAGAAAGGCGTGGGAGGCAGAAGGTCAGAGGTCAGGAATGCTTCAGAGAATAGTGATGTTCTCAGGGTTTGGGGTCTCTGAAGAGGTTCACACAGCCTGTCCAATCCAGGAAGAAGGACCCATTTCTTAGGAAAGAGGAACAAATGGAGAAGTTGCCACTAAGAATTCTGCCCAACGTGAGTCCAGCAGACATTTGCTCTCCTTTAAGTGACATCATCTGGTTCTCTTCAGAGAACCCCAGTGGGGCTCTAAGGGGGGGAAGGCTTCACAGCAACACAGTTGGAATAACCTCAGTTTATATGAATCCTCGATATATATCAGGCACTGTGTTTGCCTGTTATATTCATTAGGTCGTTCATCCCACGATGAGACATTTTAATCTTCAACTTACAGATAAGATTGATATTCATGTTCCTACAGCAGGTTAAATGTGGGAAATGTGATTTGAACGCATATTTCCAGTCTGCATTGATTTCCGGTTTGAATGGCTTAGAATTCAGTTGGGTAGTTAAGGAATGAAAGGCCTGAAAAGGCAAATTATGTAAGAGGAAGAGCCACACTTGCGTGAGAGAGATATTCTTCATTGTTCTGTCACAGGTACTTATGCAGGTGTCTATTGGTCAGTCTTGTTGATGTCCCTCCAACTGGCATCCCAAGCCTATCAGCTTCACCAAATCTCTAAGCCAAGCCCCCATCACCTCTCCCTGGACCATGCACTAAACTTGATACTTGAGTCCAAAGGCTCAGCATGTAGATGTCCATTACCATCATAAGGAACTTACTAGCTGTCCTTCAAAATCCACATTTCCTTCTGCTATCTCAATAGTATCTCTATAATTTTTATATGGATACATAAATGCCCAGATGAAAAGACTACATTTCCCAGTCTAGATTATAGTACATTATAGTCTACATCATAGTCTACATTAGAGTTGCCCATGGTCACATGGCTAAGTTTGGACTAAGGAGATCTAAGATGAAAGTAACATGAGCGACTTTTGTTTTGTGTGTGAATCAATGGGTTTAATTAGGGTTTTGTATAGGAGCATGGGTGAGGAGTTACTTATAGGAGCATGGGCAACTTACCAGGAACTACACTACTGAAGAAAATGTCTCTCCCAACGTGAGCAACTTTTGGCTCTAGTCCCTGAAGGATAAAGGTGTGACACCAACTTTCTTTTGGAACTTCTCTGGTACACAGCCTAACAAATAATAAGGGAAGAAAAACAGTGGACAGACCATAAAGTCCAACAGGTAATAAATGCAATGAAATAAACACATGAACTATTTCCTGAGAGAATGTTATGGAGGGAGGATGTTCTAGTTTATAACTCTGAATCAAAAATGGCTTCTTCGAGAAGGGATTATGTATCCTAATCCTGGTGAGGTGGGAGAAAATTATAGGAGTCACACACATACACACAAAAGCAAATGTCTCTATATCTGAGATAAGAGAAAACCAGGAATGGGTTAGGATGAGCCCAAGAGGTGTGCAAACTGATGTTTCTCAGTCTCACACATGACCTGATTGGTTGCTCGGGAACACTTTTATTTGGGGACTTGAAGGTGTGTGTAGCTGTGGGACCTGAGGTGTGTTTGTGTCAGGCACAGAGGTAGTAAATTCCCACTAGCTCCTCACACTGAGTTCCTGAAGTGGACATTATTTCCATTTGACAAATGAAGGCTCTGAGGCTCAGAGAGAGCAAGATATTTGCCCAAAGTCACAAGTAGGTAGAAGCATTGCTGGGGATTCATCCAGGCCCCCAATGAGTGCCACAGAAAGGGACAGGACACCTTAGACTTCGTCAGAGAATGATCTAGACAAATCACTGCAAACCTTTGGCCTGGCAACCAAAGGTGGCCCACAATGGGATTTGGTTTCGTTTTGATTGGCTGACCAGCGATCTAAAAAACACAACTGAATTTGAGTCCCTTTGGGCAGGTCATCATGGCCTACTTATTGTTCCCCTGATGTCCAAGCTGGTGTCAGATGGCACCTGAATTCTCATTGGAACTTCACCCTTTAAAAACCTTTCTTTAGCACCAGAAGCCTGCTGAGAATACCTTTACAGCTTCCTGTCCGTTCATTACTGGCCTTCCTTAACACGATGCCAGGGCCCAGTAAGTCAGAACTGGAGTCTGAGTATCTGTGTTGTCTATTAGGTAGCTAATTCTTCTTCTATTTATTCTGTGTAAGTTATTGTATACCCACTACAAGCCAGTTGAGAAAGACTGAACTGGCCAGGTCTTTTCTGGGAGTGCATTAGGAACAGGAAGCAGGTGCATTTTACAGAGGTGACACAGTGCACCTGGAACATTCCACAGTGCACATCTGGAATATTCTGAGGTGTGGGGCAGTCACACTGGGTTCAAGAGAGCATGCAAGGGGCCACATACACCTGTAATCTCACAGCTGAGAGGCAGAGGCAGGAGGATCAAAAGTTCAAGGTCGGCCTCAGCTACATAGCAAATTTGAGACCAGCCTGGGCTCCATAAGAACCTGTTTCAGAGAAAGAAAGAAAGAAAAAAAAGAAAGAAAGAAAGAAAGAAAGAAAGGAAGGAAGGAAGGAAGGAAGGAAGGAAAGAAAGGAGAGAAAGAAAGAAAGAAGAAAGAGGAGAGGAGAGGAGAGAAAGAAGAAAGAGGAGAGGAGAGGAGAGGAGGTGGAGAAAATTCAGGAGTGTCTGAGACTTTTCTCCACTTCATCTTGTCAAGCTTGCTAGCTGTATGATAGCAAAGCATTTGACTTCCTTGGTCATCAGATACTCCATCTCTCTTGTCTTGAGTCTTAACTAGACACTGTCAGTAATCCTAAGGTTTCCCTTACCAAATGCTGGCCTCAGAACTCCTGACACTTTCAGAATCAGAAGTTGCACAGACCACCTTGCTGGTGACCCTCGAGCCCACCAAATAAAGTACTATGGGTTGACAAGTGGTTACCAATAAGAGAAGCCATTTTCCTGAGCACAAAATGCTGTGTGTTAACTACCTTTTTTTTAAGATGGAAGCCACACATTTTTGACAAATTTAAGTACTACATGGCAGATCCAGTGAAAAGTTACTGTCATAGCTTTTATGTTCCATGAATGCCTTGAAGATTAAAGTTCATCACTAAAGGTGACATTGGGGTGAAGGTGGGGTGGGGTGAACTGAAAAGAAAGTCAGCTTCCCTCCAAAAGCTTGGGCTGACAATGAAGGGGAAGAGAAGACAACCTTAACCCAAAACTACCCCTTGAAAACGACTTTATTTTCCAATAAAACAGGACGAGTGTGCCTCCAGAACTTGTGAAATTTCGTCTCATTCCAACAATAACAGCCAGTTAAAACATTCTTTTCCTAGAGGCAAGGGCTGATTGCCTCTGAGTAACCAGGTCTCCAGCTTCCTATGGTTCAAAGTTTCATGCCTGCTTCCCTGCATCTGTTTGGAATTTCCTCTTCCCTAACATATATTATTATCCCCGCCTGTTATAGGCTGACAAGAGCTAGTGCTATCTGCTTCCTCTCTGCCCCTGGTGCCGGACCCTTATCTCCTTCTCAAGTTTTCTTTTCCTTTCCATCAAACGGGACAGTCTTACAAAGATGAAGGGAAGAGAGGGGTAGCAGTTTTGGGTTTTATTAACCAAACAAACAACCAGCAAAAAAAAAGTGGGGGGGGGGGAGAGGGAGGGATATTTGGTCCTGAGTAGATGAGAGAAGTTTAGTGAAGTCATTTGTATACTCGCTTTATTAAAATTCTTTAGAGACTCTTCTGATTTAGAGCTGTTTGCCAGGCAGGAGGAATTAACTGGAAAACAAGATTGTGTCTTTCCTCCAGTGGCACACGGAAACAAACAAACCCCCACACCCCAGGAATTTACAGTAGAAGTTGGGGTCAACAGGCTTGCAATTGTTGGTAGAGTTAGCTAAGGGGTGGGGGAGAAAGGTCTGGTTGCTGCTTATTTGATTGAGGCTGCTAAACCACACTAAAGAAAGACAGAGCACAGTTTTTCTGGGACTTCCACACCCACCCAGGCTCACTAGCGAGCATCTAGTTATAACCTTAGGGTCAGGTTTTCTTGTTTTTTGATCGCTTGATCACTTTTTTTTCTGCCATCTTGTGCTGGAGCTGCGGTAAAGAGCTCAGCAGAGTTGGAAAGTGAGCAGAAAGAGAGAAACTGCTTAGCTTGTGGGAGGGCGATCCTGCTTGGAATCAAGGTGCACTTGGGGTGTTCAAGGAAAGGGTTGATTTGGGGTGGTACTGTACCAAAGCTGGGGACTAGAGATGGCAAGGTGTTGACTGTCATTCTCTTATGTGTACTGGTGGTATAGTGGTGAGCATAGCTGCCTTCCAAAGAGTCACTCTCCTCACCAGTATCCTTGGACAACGCCAGTAACTCGGTGGACCTGTTGCTCCCAACCAGCTAAATCAGAGAACATTAATGACCAGTTTCTTAATTCCTCTATGTGTGTTGTACATGTCCCATTGCAGACACAAGAAAGGCATTGATCAGATCCAGCACTTTTCAGGGTATTCTTCAACAGTACTTGAACACTTCTGCGTGTAGCTATTCAGCAGCTGTCTCTACTTTCAAGAGCACTGCTTTCTGTAATGAAATCCCAGAGAACTGGAGGCAGCCCTACAAAAGGAACAACGGGGAAGCTTTCTACTAAGGGTATTGCACTCTCACTTAAGGCCCAGCTCTCTGGTGGGGAAGGAAGGCTCAATAAATTCAGAATTCTGAAATGTTCCTGAATCCCTTGCTCCTTGATATGTGCTGTGGATATGAGTCCCATTCCTTGAGGGTGGGCAGGACTTGAGGGGGCGCCACCCTTGGGATTCAGTTACCTCACATGGCAAAGAGGAAGGGACTGAATACATGTTGCCCCCGGGTGTTGACCATGAACCCAGCCACTGGACAATTCTGTTGGGTGAGCCTGGCCCATCAGTAAGATCCATTAGGGCTTGGAAACAAAAGTAGGAGAGGTGCAAAGCAGGCGTTCATGCCCCTAGTTCCCTAAAGAAAATGAGTCCCATGTTGTGGAGAAGGTCCCCACATGAGAGAACTATGATATTCTGAGGGCTGCTGGCTTTCTGGGTGCTTTATGACTGAATTCTGCCAACAGCTGGTGAGCTTGGAAGAGGATTCACCTGTGCTCAGGTGTGATGCCACTCTAGCTGAAATCTTGGTTTTGGCTTTATAAATCTATGGAACAGAGACTCCTAGGCCCAGCTTGGGGCCTGCATAATAAGTCTTGAGGTGATGAGTGGCAAGCACCTTAAGGTGTTGGGGTTAGGGCTGGCTGCATGGTGGTACCCAAAGTTACAGGTTATGTCTATTTTTGCAGATGTGACATTGATTGTCAGGTAGACTATTGACTTAGTCATATTTGAAGAAATATTAAAAATTGCAGCATCAATTATAAGACATTCTGATTAAAGAAAATACAGTGAAAAAAATGTCATCTGGGTATTGAAGAAACATGTCCACTTGATGACACTTGTGATGCACCTAGAAATGTCACAAGCCCTTTCATGGATGATTGCTTGGATCTCCTTGTGACTCTGTCTTGCTAAGCTGAGAAGTGTGGAATAGGGTCAGTGTGACAAAGCTGAGGTACAGAGAAACTATTGCTCAAGCTCACTACACACAGACAGCAGAACCCGGATCAAGGATTGCACTTCCTAGGTCATCTTCCACCCTCCAGGACCAGTGTTTTGGCAACATCTGGCACCCTACCAGGTGAAAAGGTGTTACCAACAGCCTTGGCAGAGCAGAGGAGTAGAAGTGCCATGTGTGCAGAAACCCACGGGGCTCCTGAGAAGACACTCCCTAGAACTGTTCCATTCTCTACATGCCTCATTTTTACCTTCTGACTTCTGCGCACTTAAACCCCCTCCCAGATTTCCTGAGAAATGTGGGTGACTTTCAGTGCAGTGTAGTCCTGAGCTGTGTGATTCACGTCTGCCCTTGGTCTCAGCCACAAGCCTGAGAAGTGACGGGGTTCAGTTCTGAAGTTGAGAAACATAGCAGCCTGCAAATAAAAGCATGAGCAAACTCATGTGTGTATCAAACACCACACTTCCTCCTGCCAGCCTCACCAAGTATTATTATGCTCATTTTACGGGTGAGGAAATAAAGTCACAGAAATGACTTGCCCAAACTCACCGAGCTATTAAATCACAGAGAAACTCGGGCCTTTCTGACCCTTAACCTGAGTGAGCCTCCTTATATATTGATGGTTGAGTTTCAGGGTATTTCTCCCTTTCAGACTTCACAGCGGACAGTACCCTGCTGACCATATCCATATTAAGGTCCTACAGACCTGCCACTCTGACCCTGTATCTTTAAAAAGCTGGATACATATCTCCTACCTCCTCTTGTCCAGTGAAAAACATGGGCAAGCTGTGACCTTGGGCACCGCATCTCCACATCTTCAGTTCCTTACCGATTCCCTGCCCAGTCTAGATCAGGTATCTGGCTCCGTAATGCCACTTCAGCTCACCCCTCTTTCGTCATAGGCCCTGTGCCCTTCACTCAGCTTTGGGGAAACACTAACTTGGGTTTGAACACTCCACTGGCTGCCTTGGACCATCTCTGCTCCCTGGTGCTCACTGCCTGGCCCCCAGTTCAGACCATTGAGCCTGCTTGATGCAGTGTGGGCTCTGGCTAACCTCTGACCTTGGGCTGTCTATTGAGCTCTTGTCTGAAAAGACATTTCCTGGTTCCAGCCCACTCCCAACTCCTGTTCTTCCAGGAAGCAGGCTGCAGACCTTTGGTATTTTAATTTCAGAGGAAGCATGACGTGTCACAAAAGAAAAGTTTGTCAACTCAACTCCAGTTTTATGTTTTTTCATGTTCACTTCTGACATTTCAGGCATGGTGAACCCATAACCAACCCCAGCTCAGGAGCTGAGAGGTAGGATTATAGGTTCCAGACCAGCCTGGGCAACATAGTGAGACCTTGTCTCAAAAACAAACATGTTTGAAATTTGAGTTATAATATACCCACAGGGAAATGTATAATTAAAAAGTGTTTCTGTGGTTCTCAATGGGCACAGGGTGGACATACCTTCTGAATGCACCTCTCCATTCAGTCATTTTCCAAGTGTTCCCAAAAGTGACCCCATCCTCATTGATAGCACCTGGCTAGTGTTTGCCTGAGTTTAAATTATATACAATTGGAAGTGCACAGCGCACATGCTTTGAAAACTTGAACTCTGGACTAGGGAGATGGCTCAGCAGATAAAAGCACTTGCTGACAAGCCTGTGGGTCTAGATTCAATTCTCTAGCACCCAGGAAAAGCCCGATGCAGACGTGGCTACAAAAAAGTAGTTCATGTATTACCATCCATTTGCAATGGCAAAAGACCCCGGCACACCCACCCACACATAGAAATAATTTTTAATCTTTAAATTTATTATTTTTCATGGTTATATACTTATTATAAAACTTATCATTTAACCATTTCAACTCTACAGTCCAGTGGTATTAAGTACATTCGCAATGATGTGCAAGTCGTCAACTTCAGTAACTCATCAAACTGATCGATACTCATCAATACTTCTCCATTTCCTTTCCCTTTGAGCCCCTGACAACTATCTCCTACTTTCTCGTTGTGGCTTTAAATATTCCGACTATCCTGTCTATAAGTAGAATTATCTAATGTGTGTTATTTTTGTGACTGCTTTGTTTCCCTCAGTACAATGTCCTCAAGGCTCATCCATGTTACTAGCATATATCAGAACTTCCTTTGCAGGGCCAAATAATATTCTCTTGTGTGAGTAACACACATGTGAGTTATCCATCTGTCTGCACACCTGGGATGCCTTTGTGTTTCAACAATTGTGGTTAATGCTGCAATGAATACAGACATCTCTTCAGGACCCTGGTTTCATTGTGGGATGGCTTCCTCCTATAATAATTCTATTTGTAGTCTTTTTTAAAAAGCAAACACATATGTGGCCAGATGAGTTTAGGCAATGGTACCAAGGCTAGAAAATAGAGAAAGGACAATCTTTTTAGCAATGATGCTGGGAAAATGAGATATCCACCCACAAAGGAATGAAATGGAACCCTCACCTAATACCACATACAAAAGTTAACTCAACATGGGTCAAAGATTTAATGTGTGAAACCTGGAGGCAGAAAGCCCTCAGGTGAAAGCACAGAACAAAACCTTTGCACCACGGAATGGATAGGAATCGCTTGGTGCAAGAGGCAGCAAAGAAAGCTGAACTGGACTTAAGGAAAATTAGCCTTGTGCATCAAAACACACCAGGAGCAGGGAACGGAGACAACCCACAAACTGGGGGAAATGACTGCAAATCATACACCCCATAAGGATCCGTAGTGTGGTGTGAGCTTTTCCTGGGTTGCTAACCCCAGAAAGCACCAATGACACACCAAAGTATGATTCCACCAACGTCAGACTTAGGGAACAATGGGCTTAAGGGGCTTAATTATGCAGCATGGGTGAGGGATGACGTCCACGAGTACGAGCGACCTGAGCAGCTGTCTTACCAGAACATGGCACCCTGGCATGGATGACGGCGTCTCCAAAGTTGCATAGATGGAATATGCCCCTCAGTTACCCTTATGCACACCACACACACACACACACACACACACACACACACACACACACACACACACACACACTGGCACCTCCCCAGACACATGCAGTTGGGGTGGGGAGGTGCAGAAGGGAGGGGTCCACATCTCAGGTGAGGCTCTGATGGTCTCCCCACCCTCTCCTATAAGGGAATGTCAACAGACGAAGTTGTGAGGGTCTCTTGTGAGTGGTCGCAGCTGCTTTGAAGAAGATGGCCAAGCCTGTCATGTTTGGCGGCTGGCACTCTACTCCACCAGGATATACAGAGAAACAGGCCAAGAACTGAATAGATGTTTCTCCAAAGAAGAATATAAGTAGCTGATACACCAAAAGATGTTCAATGCCAGGAATCGTTAAAGAATTGCAAAATCCAAGAAGATACTGTGTCACACCCATTGGGATGTCTACTAACAACAACAAAAAAGCCAAACGGGAGGCAGAGATAGGAGGATGGAAGATCACTGTGATCCCAGCCCAGACTGAGACTACATAACAAATTCAGCCTACAGAGAGGACCCTACCTCAAAAAACAAATAAACAAAAAGCCAAACTGGATGACAAGAAATGTTGGGAGAACGTGGAGAAAGTGGAGCCCTTGTACACTGCTGGTGAGAGTGGAGGATGCGAAGGAAAATGGAAGGTATTCTTTTGTTCCAATTATTTTACTCGTTATGTTTATGAGCTTCATGATGGCGTCTGTGGACTGTGTTGTATTCTAGTGTGTAAATCTGATCAAATGTATTTACCTGCTTAACTATTGATAAATATGTGGTTTCTTTCCTGTTTGGGATCTGGATAGATATTAATGTGATATATATGCCGCACACATACACAAATACACTCAAGTTGTTATTTGCAAAAAAAATGATTTGCAAAATAGAATAATAGATCTATTGAGCCCTCAGTCAGCCACAATTGTCAATATCGGGCCAATCTTACTTCATTTCTTCTCCCTACTCGGTATCTCTGAATATTTTGAAGCAAATACTAACATCAAAAAGTTTTTACAACTGAATATTTCAATTTATATCTCCAAGTGGTATAGGGCTCCTTTTAAAAACACAAAAACATTATCTCATCTAAAAGAGTCAAATATTTAGTCTCCATTTATATTAAAACTGATTCACACACACGCGCGCGCACACACACACACATTCTTTTGCATTAAGAATATGGATCTAGGACTGAAGAGATGGTTCATCAGTTAAAGCTCTTGCCTCCAGAGCCTAAGGACCCAGGTTCAATTCCCCAGTACCCATGTAAACCAGATGCGCAAAGGGGCACATGCATCTGGAGTTTGTTTGCAGTGGCTGGAGGCCCTGGCTTGCCCATTCTTTCGGTCTCTTTCTCTGTCTGTATCTCTCTGCTTGCAAATAAATACTACACTTGATCTTAGCCAAAAGGCCGAGAAGCGATACTTGCAAATAAATAAATAAATAAATAAATAATACTTAAAATATTTTAAAAAGAAAAAGAATATGGATCTAAGTAAGGCCTAAATATAAGAAGTAATTGATAATTTACAGTTTCCCCTTCCCTGTCTCTTTGTTCTTTTCAGATTTTGTGTAAGAGGCTAGATCTTTTTTTTTTCTGGAGGTAGAGTCTCACTCTAGCCCAGGCTAGCCTTGAATTCACAGTGATCCACCTACCTCTGCCTCCCAAATGCTGATCAAGGGTGTGTGCCACCATGCCCGGCTGAGACTAGATCCTTTTGACTATACCTGGGCCTTACTGAGCTACTCCCTTGTTACCCATATTTCATGTAAATTCATAGACTTAAAGGCTTGATCAGCTTCCAGTTTTTTATCAGAATTGTTTGCCAGGTGGTCTTGATGCATATCAGAAGTCATCCTCTGTCCTTTTTCAATGTGATGAACCCTTGCTGATCATTCCTAGATCAGGAATATTCACAGAGGTCATTATTAATCATTGTGTACCACTAACTCATCAGGAATTGTTAGCACCTGCCCTTATTCTGTCTCCACTTCTCCATTCAACAGCTGGAACGCTTCTGTAAAGAGCTGCTTCTCTGGATCTGCCGTATGGTTACCCCAAGATACCAGTAGCCCTGGAAAGAAGTCTTTGCCTGGCTTTCTTTCATTTTATGAACTTTCAGAATGTCGGCAAGGTTCCTCCTCATCTCCTGAAGGTGAGCAGCGGAGTTGTTTTTACTGACAATGTTATCACAAATTCATTAAATATTTGGTACGCTCAAATTCAAAGTCAGATGTTGCAAACATATCTTTTACTTATTACAACCTTCATCTAACATGCTGCTGGGTGTAAAGGCTTCCTTCCACCATCACTGTGGTCACAGAGGCCTCTTCTCTTCCACTGCTATACTGCAATGCCCTGGGCTCGTAAGGGGAATGAGCACTCTTGCTGTCGCAGGAGGAGTAGACATAATACCAAGGATAATACTAGTAGCAAACACTTAATGAGAACCACCTAGCTGCTGGGTATTTTGCTAGGTTCTCTCTGGATGTACTAGTGTTCCCATAGATTACTTTTCTCATCATTGGGACCAAATACTTGGCAAGAAGCCACTTAAGGGGAAAAGGGTTATTATTGTGACATATGGTTTAAGGACACATGGCAGAGACCAAGAATGGCTCTCAGCTGTGGCAGCAGGAGTGAGGGGCTGCTTGCTCATGTCTTGATGGATCAGGAAACAGAGCAAGGGAAACGCCAGTGCTCAGCTGGCTTTCTATTTTCTTCCCCATTTTTTTGCATGTGTACATGTGTGGTATGTGTATAGGTTTCTTTGTGTTTGTGTAGGGGCACGTGTGTATGCAAGTGCAAGTGTGTGGAGGCTAGAGTGTGACATCAGGTGTCTCAATCACTCATCACTCACTTATGAGACAGTCTGTCACTGAACCCAGAGTTCACTGATTCAATAGTTCAGCTAGCCAGCTTGTCCCGAGATCTGCTGGTCTCTGCCTCCTTAGCTCTGAGATTACAGGGGCATGCCTCCATGTCCACCAGCATTTATTTACCTGAGAGCTGAACCCAGTTCTCAGGCTTACTGAGGCATCTCCTCAGCTCATTTCTCCTTTTCTTTAGTTCAGGACCCCAGCCTATGAGACGTTGCCACCCACCCCCTGAATGAATCCTGTCTGAAAAAACCTTGAGACTCCCAAAAGTGTATCTCACGAGTGTTCTGAGTGTTTCTTAATCCATCAAGCTAGCATTCAAAATTGACTAATAGTCTCCATTTTGCAGAGCAGAAAGCTAAGGTTAATGAACATGGCCCAAGAAACAGATCATACTAGTAGAGCAAATGCACAGGTATCCAACAGACTTTAAGATGTCCTGATTTGTCATTTCTCAAATTGTAAAAACAATGTCTTCAAAGTTTTTATGATTTTTATAACAAGGAAAACAGAAGTGTATAAACAACTATCTTTCTCTTGCTCCATCTTTCATTCCATTCCACTGAGAGAGACAGTTAAGTGCCTATGTGTATCCTCTGTGCCTTCCTCCTCGTTCATTCATCTAAACACACACACATATACATGTACATTGGTAGCTGCATATACATACAATGAAATGAAAGAATATCAGTGTGTTTCTTAACAATTATCTAATATCATACCTATATAGAAGCAACCTTGATTCCCTTATCTTCCATATAAATGCATGTAGAACATTGAACACAAGATCAAATATAGAATATTGTCTTGCCAGTTTTTTCTTTTACATTTTTGTGTGTTTGTTTTATCCTTCCTTCCTTCATTCCTTTATTCCTTTCTTCTTTTCTTTCTTTCGTTCTTTCTTTTTTCCTTTCTTTCTTTCTTTCTTCATTTCTTTCTTTCTTTTCAAGGTAGGGTCTCACTCTAGCCCAGGCTGACCTGGAATTCACTATGTAGTCTCAGCCTCAGGCTGGCCTTGAACTCACATTAATCCTACTTCTGCCTCCTGAGTGCTGGGATTAAAGGCATGAATCACTACACCAGGCTCTTATTCCTAGACCACCTCCACATTCCCATGTCCTCAAAAGATCCAAGTTACTAATCAATGTGATTCCTTTTATTTTCTCCACTTCCAGATAAATCATGTGTAATTATGTAAAAATGCACTCATGCAGATGTTTTTGTCTTCTATTTTACAGAAATGAGATGGATTATTCACACTGCTTCACATGCAGTTTTTCTCAAGAATACCTCATGGAATCCTGCTTGTTCCTTTGAGTCACTAGGTAATAATATGGTGTAGCTATGCCAAAATGTATTCAACCATTCCCACAGCAGTGGGCCCACTCATTTCTATTTTTGTCACTATAAACCACTAATGTTAGTGAATCACTACACTTAATATTCTTATACATATTTGGCCTACATACTTCAACTTGAAACTCAGTGTAAAAGGCTGTAAAAATATTGATGATTCATAAAGGTTCTATAAAACCATGCCTGGTGGCACACACCTTTAATCCCAGCACTCTGGAGGATCACTGTGAGTTTGTGACCACCCCGAGGCTACATAGTGAATTCCAGGTCAGCCTGGGCTAGAGTGAGACCTTATCTTGAAAAAAAAAAAAAGGTTCTATCATCTGACATTATTGTAAATAAACAAATTTTGTGAAAAACTTGATTACAATTTCTTTCCTAGAAGGTACTTTGATAAAATTGAGGCGATAAAAATAAATGGTATGAACTAAAAGTATAATTTATGATTTGTGTATGTGTCATTATTATATAAGCATCAGTGGCCTAAACATTTGCAGGATTAATCAGGATACTGTCGACATGTTGCCTATGTACAATTCACAACATATCATGAATCTTTAACCTTTTGTTAGGTCGAACTATTTGTCAAGGCAGGAGGAGAGGATGTGTTGTTAGGTGCTTGTTTTATAAATGTAATTACTTAGCTATACAGTAAGTGGGCCTCAATATGTTCTCTGCAAAAGTTTGGGAGGGGCGGGTCTGCTTTGTGTGCCAGATGTGTTCACTGTCTTTCATCACACTTCATCAGCCATTGTGGTCCTATCACTTCTTCAGCAGACATTGTCAGGGTCACTAGAGTGCTAAGGATTTTTGGACGAATATGTGATCAGCTGTAATCAGAAGTGGGGAAGATCAAAATGTCAGGAAATAAGCATTGTAGTGTCTGCTGAAAATGTATGCACCATGCAATGAGCATACACCTCAGGGGTGGCCGGGCGCATCTTCCCAGAGGAGGTGACATGTTGGTTAGGACTTTCTGAGTGAGTTCAGATAAGTGATGACCCTTGAGGATCCAAATAAATTATAAATATATAATGCATATTTATATAGAATATATGATACATAAATTTATATAATCTGTGATTTTGCAATATATTTAAATATGGACTGCCATGTATAAGAATATGTACTATATACGCTACATAAATTCTGGATCATAGGTAAAGCATAAGTAAATATGTCAGGGGCTGAAAAGATGGCTCAATGGTTAAGGTGCTTGCCTGCAAAGCCTAATGACCAGGTTTTAAGTCCCCAGTACCCCTGTAAAGACAGATGTGCAAAGTGGTCCATGCATCTGGAGTTTGTTTGCAGCAGCTGAAAGCCCTGGCGCACCCACTCTCTCGGTCTCTAACTCTACTTGCAAATGAAAATGTTTTTTAAAAGCATGTCTGACATGGGGAAGTATTGACTTTCCCATTCTCAGACTTAATTATAATATTGAGATCTATGTAGGAAATTTGGGATTAGGGGGAAGAAAGGACTGGGATGGTTGACTGAGCATGGGAGGAAATCCATACGTTGGAAGAGATGCAAAGGTGTTCAGCTTCAGGCTCTCTTGGAAGTGGCCATGCTGATTTCTGGAAAGCCTGGGCATGTCAAGGAGGGGCCTCAGTTTCCACAGAAGCTGGCAACATGCAGGCGAGGACCTAGGCACCAGCTGGGGAGCTGCTGCAGGCTGTGGTGGCTGGTGCTCTCCTGTTACCAAACCAGCTTCTGCTCTGCCAGACAAAGCCCATGATCACCCAGCCGACTGTTCAGTTGCAGCCAGCACATGCAGGAAAGAGTGTGTGCCCAGGAGTGTTTTTCTGACCCTGCTTTGTCAATCCAGAAAATTCCCTGAAGCTGTCATCGCCCACAGCACCTAGCTCTCTCACACCCCTGTGCTTCCATGACCTCACCTCCCCCAGAAGGCAGCAGGGGAAGCAGAGAGAGGCAAGAACTCTGCACCTTAGCCAAGCATTCAGAAGGAACCAGCTTTGAAAACCAACAGACAGATTCTCCCATAATGCACCATTCTAGCAGAGCGCTTCAGCTTTGAGAAAAATGATCGAAAAAAAACTTCAAATGGATCTAACAGGAAATCTAAATGGAGCAAATGATGGTGTTGTGGTTTGAAGGAAAAATGCACCCATAGGCTCATGTTTGAATACTTAGTCCCCAGTTGATGGTAGTGCTGTTTGGGAAGGTTGGGGAACCTGTAAGAAGTGGAGCCTTGCTGGATGAAATGGGTCACTGGGAACATTCCTTGAGGTTTTAGACAGAGCCTGTCCCATTTCCTGTCCCTCCTCTGCTTCCTGACTCTGGCTGCAGGGTGACCAACCAGCTTCCCGCTCCAACTGCTGTGTGTGAAAGCAGAGCCTTTCCTTCCTCAAGCTGCTTCATGGCAGGTGCTTGACCACAGCAACAAGTCATTAACACAGATGGCAACCCAGATAGAAAATCTAGGCCAGGAACTGCCCTGTCCTCAATTGCAATGATGAATCCTTCACATTCTGGCTTTAGTTATTTCCTGTGTTTGCCTATGAAATGTGACTCTGAACAATTTAAAGTGCATGGGCAGGGTGGAGATTGAACCTAAGAACTGAGGTACTGTACATGTCAACGCAATCTGGACCCTCTGTCAAGAGTCATGTTGACACAATCCCCAAGACTGTTTTCCTTTTAGAAAATGAAAAGACGGAGCTGGAAGTTCTTAGGCTAGAGTGACTGTTATAAGGCCAGCCTTGCCCACAGACCAGAAGTACCTTCGGAGCTAAGATGTGGCCTTCTCACTGTTCCAGCCACAGCGACCAAATGTGTATTAAAGTGAATGAAGCTCACTGTGGGTCAATTGAGTCCACAGACAAACCTAGCGTTCATTACACCAGCATCCAAATGTGTCATTTGAATGAAATATACTTGGCTGTTTGCAGAGTATTCACACTGGTTCCTGATTTTATGGGATAAGAGCTAGCGTGGTGGTAAAGACCAAGCGGAAACATTTTTGTTTGTTTACATGCATATGGTATGTGTGTGGGCATCTGTATGTGAAGAGGTACATGTGTACGTGTGAGAGGAGACAGAGGACAACCTTGGATGTCATCCTACTGTGGTGGCTTGACTGTAAAATGCCCCCCAGAGCCTTAAGGGTCTATAATTAAGCATTCTACCTAGTCCCCAGCTGGTGGAGCCTTGCTGGAGGAAGGGTGTCACAGGGGTGGGGGAGGGATCTTGAGGTTGATTAGTCAGTCCAGCCTGCTTGGTGTTCAGAACTAACTTGTGCCTCTCTCTCTCTCTCTCTCTCTCTCTCTCTCTCTCTCTCTCTCTCTCTCTCTCTCTCTCGCCAGATGTATTAAAGACATAAGCCAGCTGCCATGTTTTCTCCACTATGATAAAACTTTGCCTTGAAACTATAGGCCTGAAAGAAACCCTTTCCTCCCTTAAGCTTCTTTGGTCCAGTTGGTTTGGCTGAACACTGTCTACCTCTTTTTAAGACAGGGTTTCTCACTGGCCTGGAGCTCACCCATTAGGCTAACTCCGGGGATCCACCTGTCTCCACCTCCCTAGAGCTGGGATGACAGGTGTGTGCCACCACATAACATGGGAAATTAGGGATGGAACTCGGGTCCTTATGCAAGACAAGCACTTTACTGACTTAGCTGTCTTTCCACCTCAAGTGGAACCAAGTACACTCCCCACAGCAAATATGGTTGACCAAAAATTACATCATAGTTGGGGAGATGGCTCAGTGATCAAGTTTGAGTACCTCAGTTCAATCCTCACCAAACCCCATGTAAAAAGTGGAAGCTGTGTCATCCCAGCCCACTGACGGAGATGGGAGGTGGGGACTCCTCTCCTAGGCCTGCTGAGTCCTTATTTGACAGGGTCTCCCAGTAAGGGAGTGGGTGCCCAGCCCACACTCCAGTTTACCTTGCATCCTCACTGAAAGAGGACGCCGCTGTACCAAGGGCCCCAGCCCCAGCCGCTAAATACTTTCATGATGGTTCTACCTCTGTCACTGAATTGGCACCCAGGGGCACAGCCCACTGTGGCCTTCCCTTGAAGGTTAGGACTTTTATAACTTAATTTAAGGAGTGGGGTGCAAGCACCCACTGACACCATCAAGACCAAAGTCAGCCCTGAAATTCATATACTAAAAACCTAACCTGGAAGGGAAGACTGGGTGCCCCCTGGGAGTTGATTCAGTAATGAAAGCAGAGCCCTCGTGAACAGGATTAGTGTCCTTAAGAAAGTACAGAGAATACTGACTGCCAAGTGCTCAGCTCTCATGGGTCATTTCTATCACTCCCTCCAAAGCTAAGCCAACGTCAAAGAAGACTGTTGGAGTCAGCTTTGCGTTGCTGGGATGAACATCTGAGTTAGGCACAGTTTATGGGAGGAAGGGATTTATTTGAAGTTTACAGATCCAGGGGAAGTTCCATATGGTCAAAGGAGCTGGCTTCCTTTCACAGATCCGAGCTCAACACCAAAGCAGACTTAAAACTCACCTCATGGCTCAGGGAACTTTGCAGAAGAGGTGGTGGAAAGATTGTGATAGCCATGGTGGGGGGAATATCCAGAAGCATTGTCCCCTCCCCCCAAAAAAACACTGCCTTCTGCATACACAACTCATAGCCCTTCATCTCATGGAGCATTTCAGCACAATCCCACTGAGGAGGACCTTCAGTGGAATAGAGACAGGGAGGAGGGAAATGGGGGTACCAACACAAGACCTGTAATACAGTTGCTACTTATTAATAATAAAAATTATACTTATTAATAATAAAAAAGTGTGTTAGGAAAGGTGTGTGATGCACCACTTTAATCCCAGTACTTAGGAAACAGAGTTAGGTGGATTGTCATGAGTTTGAGGCCACCCTGAGACTGTATAGTGAATCCCAGGTCATCTTGGGCTAGAGTGAAACTCTAACTCAAAAAATCCAACCAACCAACCAACAAACAAACAAAGTGATCTGGTACAGGACTGAGGAAGATGCCTAGACTGAAGACGAGCTTGACTTCTCTGGGGAGGGGGCAAAACCACTCAGTGGTGCAAGCCATACCGTCTTCTCCACAATGTGGCTACTTCCCCAAGCAGTAACCTCGGTTTGGAGCAGAAGAAGGCGACAGCAGAGGTTTGTGCTCCTAGATGAGGACATACACAAGAAGAGACTGCTGGAGAAAACTCTATTTCTAGAAGGAAAAGCCCAGAGAAAATAAATTTACATGAATTTTCAAACATGTTTCTAGAAAGACAGGAACAGAGGTCTTGCACTGTTGGGGCAGGTGGCAGAGGTCTGCAGTAAACCTCAGAGAAAAAGATCAACCTCAGCCCAGGGCCTGAAATCACAACTTGGGTACTGCTGAGTACCTCTGGATGAGTCACAATTTCTGGATTCTAGGGCTGGGATACCCTCCCATGAATTTTTGGTCAGGAAAGCCCTTGAGGTTCCCAAAACAATACAAACCATTGCCAGTGCTCTTAGTTGACCACCAGAGCAGATGGTAAGACCCCGGTGCTGAAGACTTGGTAGATTGCAGTTGCTTGACACTGAGAAATCAAGCTGGAACTGAGCAGGAAGCCTCTTACCTGCTGGCTAGCTGTCATAGTGCTAGAAGGTTCTAGGGGAGAAAAGTCATCAACAGTCTCAGCAGCCTTGGACCCTGTGAACTACTCAGTCAAGATGTCGGAAGTGGTGCAATAGAGGCATGTCTGCTATGGGGGTCACCAACTGCTCTCTGATTAGATTTGAGGACTGCTCCATAGGAGGGCGTCTATGCCAGGTCCTGGATACCTACTCACAAACTGACAGTTAGGAAGGGCATGGGCCTTAGGGTGGAAGTTACTACTGTGGTTTGGCAAAATAAATATATTTCACCCATCAAATCACCCTCTAAATATTTATGCCCAGAGAATAGTGCTCTCCTCACTTTTGTCAGAGAAGCTTCTTGCCACAGGTGGTGGTGACTCCTGGCAAGACTCAAAACTTATCAAAGTGCTACAAAGAGACGACAGTGGAGTGCTCAGCACTAAGCAAGGCATCTCTTGTCACAGGCTCAGGGAACATTGTGGAAGGGGCGGCAGAAAGAAAGGAAGCGTCAACGGACGTAAAGGAGTGCTTTGAAGTGCTGCCTTCCAGACGCAAAGTGGTCGTCCAGGATCTCATAGTGTCTGTCAGTATCTGCATGAAACCTGTAAAATATTGGCTCCACCAACACGTCATAGATAATGGAGGAGGAGAACAAGACACAAAATGATCTCAAAATAGAAGAAAGCTTCTCTTGAAAGAAGAGAAGCTCCAATGGAAAGGGGTGGGGACAAGAGAAGGTAACGGGAGGAGAATATGATCAAGATACATTATATATATATATGTGTATATAATATATGACATATAGGTATATGACAATATATATATTGTCAACAAAAAGTTTCAGGGCTGGCTCAGCAGTTAAGACGATTAAATGCATGTAAAGCCTAAGGACCCCGATGTATCCATGTAAAGCCAGATGCACAAGGTGGTACGTGTGTCTGGATTTCATTTGCAGTGGCTAAAGGCCCTGGAACCACCTGCCTCTCAAATAAATAAATAAATAAGTAATTTTAAAAATATTTTTTAAACTGGGAATGGTGGCACATGCCTTTAATCCCAGCACTAGGGAGGCAGAGGGAGGAGGATTGCCATGAGTTCAAGGTCAACCTGAGACTACATAGTGAGTTCCAGGTCAGCCTGGGCTAGAACGAGACCCTACCTCAAAAAAATTTTTTTTTAAATAAAATAAGAAAAAGAAAAAAAAGCTTGAAAAATTAAAATTAAAAAATATGTATTTCTGGATTCCCCAGCGTCTCCACCCTCACAATGTGTACAAATGCGCCTATCTTTGCCAGAAAACTGACTATGTGAAACTAGCAGCACAGAGTGCTATGTACAAGCTGGGCAACAATACCACACAGAAACCTCCCAGAGCCTCTCCTGTCATTCGAGATCCCCACAGGCCTGGCCGATTGCCTTTGAAGGCTGACACACAGGTCGCTTCCCTTCCTCCTCCTCCCAGGAGGGCACAGCTGAGTCACTCTGAGCTTCTCAATGGCACTAGAGTCATTTACATTTGTAATTCTAACATCTGTGATTCTAACCACTCCCAGGAGCCAACAACCCACAGAGCAGGTAAGGAACAGGTTCATCCAGCCCTAGACACCCAGCAGGATTGCCAGGGCCCCCAGGGACAGGTCGACTTTCCCTCTCTGGTCAAGGGTGTGGCAAGCAATCGCTGATTTTCTATATTTGGGGATCTTTCCTTTAAATTTTGCAAATGGAAGCTAAATGTGGTGGCTCACACCTGAGATAGATCGCTTTGAGTTCAAGGCCAGCCTGGTCTACATAGTGGGCTCAAGATACTCTGAGCTACAGAGGGAAATCATGTTTTAGCCTCCCTGCCCAAAGTTATGTAAATGGGTAGCTGCTTGCAGATCCTGACTGCTAAGCTTGCCTGCTTTTCTGAGTTTGTAACTCAAAAAATATCACCTTTCCTTTCCCCCTTCTATCTCTTCTTTGGACACTTGCCAAGACACTCTGGGCTTTCTCACTGTTTTCTCAATAAACCTCCCTGTTTGACTTTTTAAAAATTGTATAAGTGATCTCGATCCATTATAAAAACATTGGAAAATATAGCCAAACTTCAGGGGAACCCCACACGTTACCTAAGTTACACCAAATCCCTAGTTAAACTAGGTGGCATTCCTAACTATCTACATACATCGTTTGCTAATCTGTGTCCATGTAGCCTCGCAGACTTCTAACTATACAGCTATGTATTCCTTATGAAAGTGGAATTTATGGGTTCTCATTCCTTTTTGAGCTTGAAATTAGCCATAGTGAGAATATTTAGGCCACAGAAGTTAGCAAATGTTATAGAGGAGGAATTTTAAAAATTTTATTTTTAATCCTCATTTTATTAATATCTTATATTTCTTAGTTTAAAAGCACATAATCAGCATCTCTTGAGCACCTGTGTTGTTTTATATCACCTTTAATTTTTTTCCATTTTTGGCATGTTTATACATGTATATAATGTATTTTTATCTTATTTTCTCCCAATATCCTCTCTCATTCCCCACCCCTTCCCATGAACACCTTTCTTCCCCATGAATCCCCAGTTTACTTTCATGCCTTAAACACACACACATTGGATGGTAGATTTCATAATAATGGAACTGTCAGAATTCTGGGGTGATTGCTTGTCCACACAGAGTCTAGAGTAAGATGAGGCATTTCTGTCCATGTGAAGCCCATCTGGAATGAGCCTCCAGAAGTCCATCTGGGAGCTCTTCCTCCTCTGCTTCCTCTCAGCTAATCAATCTTGGGTGCTGGAGAGACACCAAGCAACGTAAGACAGGGTTCTTATTCCAAAGGAGCTCTGTGAATGCTAGGAAGTTAAGAACAGCGTTGAGAAATAAGTAGTGTTGGGGTTGGAGGTGTGCTGTATAGTTCACTGGCTGAACACTTGCTTCATCTTCATGAATCCCTGGGCTTGGTAGAGAGAGACAGACAGACAGAAAGATGGGGTGGTCAGTTAAGTCAAATGTTAAGTGATACTGGAAGGAAAGGACATTCCCATTTGGTTGGCTGATGAGGCCACATTTCATAGAAAAGTCCATCGAGATGGGTTGTAAAGACTAGGATGGATTCCTACAAGGTTAAGGTCAGAGAGAGCACTTCAGACAGAGGAGAAAGCAAAGCAAAGCCATGGGCCAGGATAACACGGGCTTGTGGAACCCATGGAGCAACCCATGGGGCTAGATGCTAAGAAACTGTGAAAAGGAAACCGATGTGGCACAGGGAGCCGGGGTGTGTGTGTGCGTGTGTGTGTGTGTGTGTGTGTGTGTGTGTGTGTGTGTGTAAAGAGGAATTTCACTAAAGGAGAGCATTAGGAGGAATAACAAGTTTCATTTGGAACATTCTGTATTAACTAAGACAAACTGGGGAAGTCCAGTGGGCAGTGATAAGTCACCACTTGGATTTCTTATGATGGAAGGGGTCGGAAGCCACTGTTTGGAGGTGAGCATATATATGAACACATTTATATCCCGACTCACTCAGAAAATGGTTGCAGTGACATACATACGCACCACAGAGTTTTTGAAATAGAAAAACTAGATGAAGGAGGAGTAAATTTTGTTAAATTTAAGCCATAAAGTTAGCACATAATCTTCACAACCACAAGGTCGCTTGTCCTGAAGGGAACAGTAAATCTGGCTTTGAACTTCCCGACACTAACACAGAGGAAGCAGAGTCAGCTGTAAGACTGTTAGTGGATGAAAGATGTGAATTTGAAAGTCTTCTGCACAGAGGTGACAGCCAAGGACTCTGATGTGTACCAAGGCTCTGGAAGAGACATCTGTGGCTCTCCTTCCAAAGTGTGTGACACCCTGAAGTTAGGTGGGGATCTGTGATTTCTTCTACCAGGTGAAGTGGAATATTAAAGAACCCATATGCAATTCTCCATCACTCCTTCCCCTCCACAGTGACCGAGACAGCCAAAGGAAGAGAATATGGAGAGAGAGGGGAGGGATGGAGGGATAGACTGCCGGGCAACATCTGATGTGTGAGGTAAGAAGAGAAGTTGGCAAAAGAAGGTAAATGTGAACTCTCTGGAAGGGAGACAGGCTGCAAGAAGCCCTGTGTCCCAGGCTCCATGACAGACATGTAGGGACGTCAGTACTTGCCTCACACCAAACAGTGGTAGAACTGGAATTAGAATCCAATTTTTTTAAGAAACTGAGGCTTTTCAAAATGTTTTTTAAAATATTTTATTTATTTACTTGAGTGTGTGTGTGTGTGTGTGAGAGAGAGAGAGAGAGAGAGAGAGAGAGAGAGAGAGAGAGAGAGAGAGAGAGAGAGAGAGAATGGGCACACCAGGGTCTCCAGCCACTGCAAACAAACTCCAGACACATGTGTCACCTTGTGCTTCTGGCTTTATATGGGTAGTGGGGACTCAAACTCAGGTCCTACTGCTTTGCAGGCAAACACCTTACCCACCAAGCCGTCTCTCCAGCCCTAGAAGTTAATTTTTAAATGCAGAGAAAGCTGTTCTCTTAATGGATCATGCTTCTTTCTGAGGGAAGGGTGGTGACATTATCGTGTATTTTCCATGTATACTAGGGCAAAGGTAACCTCCAGTTTACTTATTGTAAAATGGAGTAAAGACAGTATTCCGCATGCTCCTGGGGATAGAACCATGTGCTGTCCACAATGCACACTGGTGTGTGCTCCTCACACTGAAGACCTGGAACTTACAGGTGTAACTTACATATCCACTTTAACCTCCTACAATGTCAGCATCAAGTACACTCTAGAGAAGGTAAACGGAGGCTCAAGCAGCCATCCTCTACCCTGCCTGCCTCAGACTCCATGAGCCACAGAAGGTCCGGGTCTAGACCTCCATCAATACTTTCATTTGACCAGCCAGAAGGAGACGTAGTAAAGTCACAGAGCTTGCCAAGATCCACCTCTGCACACGCCCAAGGGCAGCATGTTGGCAGGAAAGAAAAATAATCTTATTTCTCAACCCCTCAGATACCAATCAATGTGAGCAAAACCCTTGTTTTATGAAATAAAAGCAGTGATCTGACAATTTTTTTAAAATAAAAACATACATTTTAACATTTATTGCTTATTTATTTATTTACAACCAGAGAGAGAGAGAGAGAGAGAAGAGAGAGAGAAGAGAGGTGATAGAGGGGGGAGAGATTAGACGTGCCAGGGCTTCTAGCCACTGCAAATGAACTCCAGATGCATGTGCCACTTTGTGCATCTGGCTTTTTGTGGGTGCTAGGGAATTGAACCTGGGTTGTTGGGCTTTGCAGGCAAGGGCCTTAACCGCTGAGCCATCTCTCCAGCCAGACTTATTTTTTATAAGCCCCTGTACCTAATTTCCAGAACACTGCCACCTAGTGGGCACTATACACTAGCATTCCCTCTCATCCTTTGTGAGTATGTGCATAAGTACCCTGTGCATGGTAGGCATGCATTCTACTAGGGAGCCCCTAACCTTGGTTTTTGAGATGCATTTTTACTAAGTAGCTCAGGCTGACTTTGAGGTATCTGGGTAGCCCATGGAGCTAGACCCGAACGGTTCTTCTTGAGTCCTGGGACTACAGGCATGTGCTCCACAGCTGACTCACCTATTTCTTTTGTCCATGGCTCTGGCTTAACTGTTGTCTGACATCCAGGTAGTGGCTCCATCTTCTCTGCTGTCTGTCCCACTGGCTGGCATTTTTCAGTGGCTGCAAGCTCAATCCACCCACCCTCTTTCTGCTTAGCTTCTCAGTTTAGAGGCTTCAGGAACTGGCAAATTTTTGGCACTTGCTTACAAGGATACTTTGTACAAGATACACCCAACATTGAAAAAATGTCTAAAAGATCATTTAGCTGGTTGCTGTAGGCCCTTTATCCCAATACTCTGAGTTTGAGGTCAGCCTGGCCTAGAATGAGATTCTGCCTCAAACAAAGATAATATGCAGTAGCTTTTGCTTGGAATTTTCCTACCCAGTGAATACATGCACATTTCACATCCTGGTTTAAGCATCACTTGACCCAGTGAAGTCCTGTGAGGATGGTATTTTTGAATTTCATGGTCTCGCAGCGCTGTCCAACTTCCTTAATAGACAACAATTGCCTTTGCATTATTGTTATTGCTGTTATTATAGTTATTTTGAGGCTAGGGGTAGAACACAGGGCATCAAAAAGGGTCAAATAAGCAGACACTCTACCACTGAGTTGCACTGTAAGATCCCTGGGTTCACATCATGTCCTATCTCACCGCTCTCTACCCATCAAAGATCTGATCTATTTCTCCTGATTGCTCTTTCCCCAGAACCACAAATAGCTTCTAGAACCAAATCTATACCCAGGAAGAATTTGAATGAATGAACCAATAAATCATATGCAATAGTAAACATATTTTAATAACACCGAGGTATTGTTTACAGAGAAAACACCTGATAAACCAATGACTAGCTATTAATAAGCTATAGTGAGATATGGATGGGAAATTACCCATCTGGCATCTGGGAGAGAAGATGGGAAGCGATGTGCAAGAGAAGAAGGAGACTCACAGCTCCCTGGAGCAGCAGCGTTAGGGACAGGGACAAGTGGCTGATGTTTGCACAGCACTGCCTGAAACACTCACACATCCCAGATCAACACAGCGACGTGCCAGTCGGGCAGAGGGTTGAGTAATCCTCCCTAGGCTAGTGCCATGGGATCATAATCACACATAACGGGTCTCATTGCTGGCACTTGAGTCTTCTTCTCAATGACCTTCTAGTTTCTGGAACTTTCCCTTCTGGTGTTCATCCTCTAGTTCCAAGACCTTCATATTTCTGGCAACTAGTAACCATAGACTTCACTTCCAAATTTCCAGGCCCATGATGTTTGATTTCCAATGTTCATGGGGATATTAATGCTTGAGCAGTTAACGTGGGGTCTTTCTCTTTTTCTGTTTGGTTTTTTTTTTTCAAGGTAGGATTTCAATGTAGCCCAGGCTGATCTGGAACTCATTGTTGATCATAGCGATCCTCCTCCCTCTGCCTCCTGAGTGCTGGGGTTACAGACATGCACCACCACGCCCAGCACTGTGGAATATTCCACTTTATCCCCACTCACATCACCTGCAGTGCCTCTTTTTTCCCAAAGGACCTTTTCTAACTTGATCAGAGTTGTCTCAGCCATTCCCTTGTCACTCTTTATAGAGATTCACGGAGTCAGCTGGAATCTTCAAGGTCACTCAAGGTGATCCATCCACCAGTGAATTCAGTAATCTACTAAATAACATTCCAGCAAAGTGGTTTCCAGCCTCTATTTGTATAGTGCCAGTGATGGATAATTCATCAACTCCAAGATAGCACATTCCATTATTGCCTGCTAGAAAGAGCTTTCTTTATCAAAGTTGAAACTTAACTCCCTATAATTTCTCCTCATTGGCAGTGGTGTATCAGATGGAAGAGCAGTGGGAGTGGTCTGTCCCAGCAAGAGGGAAGATTTTTATCACTGACTCCGTTTAGAATTTCCAGCGTGTGATGATAGTCAAAGCAAATCTACATGTTGTGAGTTTTATCATCATTTTCAAATTCTTCACAGAGAATGCATTTCCTCACTGGTATGCCAGGAAGAACTCTCTCTCTCTCTCTCTCTCTCTCTCTCTCTCTCTCTCTCTCTCTCTCTCTCTCTCTCACACACACACACACACACACATCTCCCTCTGGGTAGCCTTGGAAATCTTTGCTTTACCTGGTTCTTCCTCATATGCCCCTGTCACCCTGATTAACCTTCCCCGAAGAAATAGGTGCCAGCTGACATCAGCATCAGTCATAATGCTTTTGGTTTTCCTGTCATAGAAAATCAACTCAAAGGGGCTTTATTGGGGCTGAAAAGTAAAGGGAATTTATTAGGGCTGGCCAGCTTCAGGCAAAGCTTTCATCCAGATGTTCACGATGGCATTAGGGACGTTTCCATTTCTCTGTAACTTTCTCCTCTGCCAGCTTTGTCCTCAGAATGGGGACAAGACAGTGGCCGGAGCTCCAGAGCGACTGCTTTTCCATTGCCCTCTTGGAAGAAGAGGGTGTTTGTTCCTTTGCAAAGCAACCACCAAAAAAAAACTCCCAAATCTCCAGATTGGCATCTCTTAGTCACAAGCCCAGGCTGTCCACCTTCCTCTAGTGTTTATAGCCAGTGGGAAAATAATATGGGATTCAGGAGGTATTTCCATTTGCTGAGGCTGCTGAAACAAAATACCACAGACAAGACAGCTTCATCGGCAGAAACGTATTGTCTCTCAGTTCCAAAGGCCAGGAAACCTGTATCAAGGGGTCAGGGCAGGCTCTGTTCCATCCTGTCTTCTCCCTGTCCCCTGTCACGTTGTCTTTCTTCTGGGCGCATCTCTTTTTCTTTGCCTGGTTTTCTTGTAGGGGACACCAGTCATAGTGGACCAGGGTCAACAGTTCTCCACAACAACTTCATTTTGACTAAGCACATATTTTCTGAGATCAGACGAGATCGGGCGCATTCGGGGTGGTATGGCCGCAGACTAAGCACATATTTTCAAATGCAATCACCTTCTGAAGTATTGAGGGTTAAATCCCAAGTAATCTTTTTTGAAGAGGATTCTTCCCTCTCTTCTCTTGACTATGAGTGTCTTTGGATTCAGGAAGTGTATGTGTCTGTATGTGTATGAGAGAGAGGAGAGAGAGAGAGAGATCGAGGAGAATTTGTGAGTGTGTGTGTATGATCATGGTAGCCCCAAGCCTAGCATGGAGCTTGTAAGTATATGTAAATATGTGAGTATATGTAAGAGATCTGGCATGTTGAGCTTACAGTCTCCCAGTGGAGAGGAGAGAACTGCACAATTGCCATTGAGTGTTGTGACAGGGGATAGTTGGAGGAAACTTTACCCCTGGGGATAAGCCAACACCTGTCTTCACCCCAAATAGAGCTCAAATGGCAGACCAAAGCACTATGACACCAATACCAGTTCAGAGAACCAATGAGTTTATTGGGTAGTCACTTACAGAGCATGGAGAGGGGTTATTTATGGGAACATGGAGCCCCCAAAGCAGGTACTTTGAAGGGACCCCTTGTCTCAGCCTCAGGGTGAGGCTTATTTATAGAGCATGGGGACCCAAGAGCATTCCACCCTGAATGAGGACTTCCCTGTGGCCACTTCTAGATGCTTCTTGTCCTGGTCCAGAAGCGTGAGACCACAGAGCAGCACTTCAGTGGGGCTCACACCCATAGATGCTCCTCCCTCAACCTCGGGGTGGGGGCTTACGAACAGAGCAAGGAGACTCCAAAGAAACCACCTTAGATGGAGCTCACTGTTCCTTCAACTTCTGCTCTCTATATTCTCCCCCGCCTCCAGGTCATGAGACCTCTTGCATTATTGCAGACAGCTGGCACAGGGGGCGCCTGACTCTCAGGTGGGGGTCTGAGGACCCTCCCCACTCCTTCTCTCCTGAGTTGTTCCAGATGCATTTGATAAAAGCTGGAAATAGTTATTTATGAAATTTGCCACACACCAGGGAGTCACAGGATGCAGGGAAGAGACAGCTAATCCAACCATAGCATCAGAGGAGGTGACACCTGACTGGACTCTGGAGAGATGAGAAAAGTTTAGTAAGCAAAGCAAACAGGTGAGGAACCTATGAAACAGTGAGCTCAGCAGACAGGGCAAGAACACAGAGCGCCTGGGCGTGAAACCAGCCTGCCACGCCGTGCCTTTGAAAATGGGCTAAACCCTGCCTGTAAGGCTCAATCCCCTCACCTATAAAATAGGGGCCAGGGGAGTCAAAAGAGTTAAATGGGATGATGCTATCTGTTAAATGCTCACCGTGGGTCTAACACAGGCTGTATTTTCAATAAAACTGGTAGCTAAACATTTTTTGCTTCTGAAAAAATCAGGAAGAATATTGGGAAATGAGGCCAAAGACAGAGGAGAGTCACTAAAGGGGGCAATGGAGTTAGTGGGTGGCTTGGGAAATTTGTCAGAAGCTGTGGGGCTCATTCCATACAACCACTAATGGGGACCAGATGGGTGTGTGTCCCATGTGACGTGCTCCACTAAACCATGTGACGGTGCTTGAGGAAGGGGGCCACAGTGTCCCCTCCACATTGCTGGTAGGAGTGTGAACTGTCATAACCACTTTGAAAAATTATCTGGTGTTATCTTGTGAAATTGAATGTTCACATGCTCCATAACTCCCATTTCTTGGGTTTGTTCAGGTTAAATCATTTATTTTCTTATTGCTCTGACGAAATACCTGAGGAAAGCAACCCAAGGGACGAAGGGTTTATTTTGTCTCGCAGTTTGAGGGGCTATAGTTCATCATGGCGTGGAAAACGCTGTAGCAGGGATGAGAGATGGTTGGTCACTTTAGTCTTCAGTCAGGAAGCAGAGAAGATGCTCAGTTGGCTCCCTCCTTCTGTTCCCCTTCTAATTCAGCCTGGGACCCCAGTCCATGACGTGGCACCATTCACATGTAGGTTGAGTCTTTCCGTCTCTGTTAATCCTCTCTCAAAACAACCTCAAAAGCATGCTCAGAGGTGAGTTTCCATGTTGAGTCCAAACCCAGTGAGGTTGATATTGAAGATGAACCATCACACATATTTAGCTTCTGTGATATTCCAGGCCCTGTGATGAACAAAGGGATGACTACCTTCAAGGCTCACAGTCTAGCAGGGACACCAGGTAAATTTCATGTGTGTGGAACCGACACAGGTCTTTCTGTAACTAGCATCGCAGATGTGCAGGAGATGGGGTTCAGGGGGTGGTGAGTTCTGCCTCCATCACAGGTTGGTGTCTCTGGGCCGAGGAGCGTTCAGGAGCACTGAACTGAAAGTTGATGGGATGATACGAATCCATGGCCTGGAAACTGGGTGAATTCGAACAAGTTGTTTCATCTCTGTGGGCCCCCATCACCTCATTTTAGAATGATAAAACATGCTGGTAATCCCAGCACTTGGGGAAGCAGAGGTAGGAGGAACGCCTTTGAGTTCCAGGCCACCCTGAGACTCAAGGCTCCATAGCGAATTCCAGGTCAGCTTCAGTTAGAGCAAGACCCTACGTTGGAAAAACCAAAACAAACAAACAAACAAACACAAAGATGAAACATGGCACATGTACAGAGGACACCCACAGTTGCCTGTGCATTACTGTGATGTGCCCAGGCTGGCCATGTGTGCCTCACGAGGGCCTTAGAGCACCAGGGTCTAACATGGGAGGGAAGGGTGGAAGCCCAACCAGGGCCAGAGGGTGAAAATGGCAGGAGCTGATCAGAGAAATGTGAATCTGAGAATCAGAGCTGTACGCAAAGGGGAACGTGACCTGTGGGGGTGTGATCATGCATGTGTGCACCCCCAAGCTCCCAAGTACCATGTTCTTCCTGCACTTCATTCATGAACACCTTACAGTGCTCAAAGGGGTTGAAGGATCCATATTTCCATTCATGCAAACCAAGGCTAAGTACTTTGCCAAGGTCACACCTGCATTGGAGCAAGGATTTTGAACCTGGATCTTCCAGCTCCAAAGCTTGTGTTTCTTTTAAATGTGTGTGTGTGTGTGTGTGTGTGTGTGTGTGTGTGTGTGATGTAGGCGAAGGTGCATGTGTGCAGGTGGATATAAAGGCCAGAGAACAACCTTAGGTGTCATTCCTCGAGAACACCATCTACCTTTTTTTTTAAAGACAGGGTCTCTCATTGACCTGGAGTTCACCAATTAGGCTAGACTGGCTGGTCACTGAGCTTCAGGGATCCACCTGTCTCCACCACGCCGGTGCTGGGACCACAGGTGTACAGCACCATGTGCAGTATAGCGCATAGGTGCTTGAACACTCTGCTTTATAGGAGCAAGTTCAAGGAGAGGAAGAAGAACAGAAGCTGAGGGGCTGGAGCTACAGCTTACTTGTCCAGAATCCCCAAGGTTAAATCCACACAGGAGGACTCTGCCAGATTAGACGTCAGCACTGACTCCTGAGTGCCAACACCTGTGCTGGACATCTTGTCACGTTCGATTCCCCAGTGCTCACGTAAAGCCAGATGCACAAGATGGCACATGTGTCTGGAGTTTGTTTGCAGTGACTGGAGGCCCTGGTGTACCCATTCTCTCTCTCTCTCCCTCCCCCCTCTCTCTTTCTCTGCCTCTTTCTCTCTCTCAAATAAATAAATAAACTATTTTAATGTTATCTTGTTTACCCTACACAGCAGCCTGTGAAAGGGAGTATCCCCACATTACAGTTGACAAAACTTGTCCATAAGATTAAGTCATTTGTCCGGGGTCATAAAGACAAAACCAGGACAGAGAGCTAGTTATGTCTGATAGTACCTACCAGATCCTGTTGTCTTGATTTTACTCTTTCCTTTTTTCCTATCTCTAATGTCTCTCTCTTCTGCCTGTTTTGAACCCAAGGTCATTTTCTGAGGCTTCCCTTGGCCCTTGGAGCTCCCTTGCCCACAGAGAACTGGAAGCACTCCTCCCCAGGAAGCCACAGCAGAAGCCTAAGTGGTGGCAGTGTGAGCCTCGTCCTTCCTGGTGGGACAAACTGGTGTCATGGTTACATACCAGCTCCACCACAGAGTCAGGCCAAGGCTGGGCATAGCTGGCAGTCACCCATGGCACCCTAGGATAGAGTCCTTTTGAGGGTTCAAGGCCCTCATTTAGCTTCTTTCTCTTCCCTATCCTGCTCCTTCCCCATCCTGGTCTCTCCTGGGAGCACTTTGCTTGAGTCTTCTTCTGAGGGGACCCCGACACCCCTTGGCCTCTTCACCACCATCTCCTGTGTGATCATTTTGCTTTCTAGCCTCTCCTAGGCCCTGTGTTCCTGTCCCTGGGGAACCGAAGTTGGGTGCCCTCTGCGCCTCTTTCCCACTGCCTGGGTCCTCCACAGGGCTTCCCATCTGCAAACTCCTGGAGCCAGGCTCCCAGCCAAGGTCCCACCTCCACACCAGGTATGAGCCAGGCAGCCCTGACCCGGCCTGCACTGTGCCCTGACTTGAGCAAGCAGGGACACGACCCACCTCCCAGGGCGTGGGGCAGTGGGTTGTAGTGGGAGGCAGTTTGCAGGCCCTGTTCAGACTTGCAGTGGTGCTGAGGTGGCTGTGTGAGGGATCAGTCCAGGGTGTCTAGGTGAGAGAACCAGACAGACAACAGGCTGGGGAAGGATGCCAAACCCAGAAGTAAAGGCCCTGCCCAAAAGAGCAAGTGTTGGGCTAACACGTTTCCTGAGGAGTGAGTCATGCAGAGTTAGGCACAGCCATCGAGGGTGAAGTGAGTCAGATTTTTCACACCATATGGCTACAGTGCACAGGAGAGACCAAGAAATCTGGGGGTCCCGTGGAAGATGCTGACTCAGTGGTTTCCCTGTCTGGGTCCCTGTGAACTGGAGATTCAAGACTCCTGTTACTACTGTTTACTGGTGACATGTGACTTCCAAACTCAAGAAGGGAAGCCCACTGGGCCTGGGGACTGAAGTGTGGTTAACGTTCTTCTCTGTGAAGTCTTTCCTCATTTGAAAAGTCTCTTTCTCTTTAATACACTTTTTTCTACTTTTTTTCACTACTCCCCAAAACTATGCTTCCATCTATCTTTTGCCCTTTCATCCCTTCTCCATCCCATCCTCCTCCTCTGAAATATGAAGCCTTTCTACTGTCCAATCTCAGCTCACGTCCACATGCTGCTTGCTTACGTCTATTTACCTCGGAAGGCTCCTAGTCCTGAGGAAGCCTTTCTGGGCTTTCCCTGCTATTTGACTGGGCGGGAGCAGCTCCTCTGGACTCCTGTATCACTTTGTATTTCTCGGTGATGCACCATTAGTGTGCGTGCTGACTTCGTAGAGCAGTCGTTTTATCTCTAAAACTCCAAGACCCACCACAGCATCTTAGAGTGATGGGAACTCACTGACCATTTGTGGAATAAACACCCATTGTAGAGGAAAGTTTGAAGATTAAACAAGGTAATGTATGCAAGCATAAGCTGTATGTAAATCTGTTTTACTGATTATTGTTTTCCAAGTATATTCCTGAGTTTACAGACTCTGGCATCACATGTTATATGATCACAGGAGTGATGTGTGCTATGGCTGAGGCAGAGACCTGCTTAAAACAGTCAGAAATATGCATGTGTCCATATGGCTCTGTATTCATCTCTAAGTTCCTAAGTACTGGGATCTCACTCTGGATTCCCCTCCCTAGCCTGGTCCCTGGGATCTCTGTTGAAAGACTTCAACAGATGAGACATCAGAGGAGAAGATGGGCGGAATTTATGAGAGTGAAGTGGGGCACTGCAAGGGAGTGGCCGAAGTGACCACTGTGGAGGAAACATCTCTCACAGACTGAGAGTGGACAATGGCCAGAGACACCATGGTGCCGACTTACATTTCTAGGTAGGATTTATGTTATTTCTTGAAGTTTCTGGAACAGATAGCTGCCCAAAGGGCATTTTTCTATCCAAATGATTGACAGGCCCTTTTTGGATTATTTCTTAAAGGAAAGAATGATAATTAAGTAGGAATTTTGGGGCTCAGGGGGTTCCCCCAGATTTATGAACCCCAAGTTTTGAGTTCTTTCCTAATCTTTAATGATGAATAATAAAGACAGAATCAAGAAGGACAAATTATGAATTATTGAGTTTATTTGGGGAGAAATCACAATTTGTGGAGTTTATTTAAAGGGAATTGGGACTTGGAAAGGAAGACTAGAACTTTTTTTGTGGAAAACATATTTCAGAAAAGTGGAAGTTAGGGAGAAACTGAGGCTTAGAGAGTGAGGCCAGACTGAAGCTGAGGATCATGTGGAAGGCTAGGGAACTGAGGCTGAGAGAGGGAGCCAGACAAAGTTGTGGTCAGAGAGCTTACAGGAGGGGAGCTCACTTGGCATTGGCCCTGCTTTCCCATGGAGGGAGGCTAGGAAAAAGTGAGAGCGCCCACGTGGCAGATCCAGAGTGGGAATCCACACACGGTAAATCGAGGGACATAGAACAGAGCGGGGAGACTAGGATTAAGAGACAGGGTTAGCTTTCCCAGCCCCACTCAGCCACGGGGGAAGTCCAGGCCGTAACGAACGAGGGCGAGAGGATCTCCAGGAGTGGAGGAGCCAGGAAAAAGAGGAAGGCGCATGCCAGCCTGCCACCTTTATAGTGTTTGATTCAGGTAGGTGGGGAAAAATCTGATTTGTTATTAGATCTGGAGGATGGATCAGAGTCTGTCCCTATCAGAGGCTGGGGCCGTATCGTGTCCAACTGTGGACAGCAGGGGGTGCTGTAGATCAGTGTCAGTCAGACACGAGTTCTAGTCCAAGTTAGGAGTTTCCATCCTTGTGCCAAGGTGGATTGGCATTTTCTGGATTCCCCCTGGGCCTCAAGCTCTGGCTGAAACCTGCCTAAATAAGCTAACTTTTCCCTATTCTGTCTTAGTATGCCTTTTTGATGGAAAGCTCCCAGCTAGATAGCAATCTTATGATCTTTGGAGCAGTTTCAAATGTTATGAATCCACCCATGGCCAGAAAGGAGATGGAGTTCTCGGTCTTTTGACCAGTCTGGTACTCCTGCAGTTTCGCTGCTGGTTTGACAAGCTGATGAATATGAGGGGAGAGTCCATCCTCAATGACCTTCAAGCCTGCTAAAATCTGACCACCACAAATGACAGGAAATTATTAAAACTCCTGGGTGGTGGGTGACCAGTCTAAGAATACCCAGGGAGCAGAGGGGTGCTGACACCCAGGCCTTTCGTGTGTCAAAGAATGGCTCATGTTCAGGAGACTATGTTCCACTGGTCCTACATTTGTCATGGACGACAAAAGAACCACACTGGGTCCTTTTATTTATGTGTTTTTACTGGACTAGAGATTGGGAGGGGGAGTGTGGGATATTGGTTGAGGGTGTGGGAGCAGTAATGAAAATAAGAGAAAGCTTAAACTCACTGCCACACCCCTGTCAGATGACAGCCTGCCAGGCAGGGTGGCCCCTCTCCTAAGTCAGTGTCTCCTCCCTTATCATCCAGACTCTGAGTGAGCAAAGCTAGACTGACAGATCTCTTACCTCCTAGCTGACAGGCTCCCCAGCCCTGCTCCAGCTGCACCTGAAGGCCTTTCCTCTGCCAGACCTTGAGGACAAGGCCTTCCTTCTCCCTCTCTCTCCTTCCTACCTCCTTATTTCCCTACTTCCCTTTCTACTTTCTTCCTTCCTCCTTCCTTCCCTTCTTAACCTTCCTTTTTCCTACTTCTCTTACTACCTTCTTTCCTTCCTGTCCTCCTTCCTTCCTTCCTCCCTTCTTCCTTCCTCTCTCCCTTTCTTCCTAGTTCCCTTTTTCTTCTCTTCCTTTTCTCTTTGTTCTCTTCCTTTTCTCTTTTTTCCCTCCCTCTTCCCCTCCCTCCCTCCGGCCTTTCTTTCCTTTTTGTCCTTAACAAGATTTTACCTTATTTAATTTTATTTATTTATTTATAAGGAGAGAGAGAGAGAATGGACACACCAGGGCCTCTAGCAGCTGCAAATGTCCAGGTGCATGTGCCACTTTGCGTATCTGGCTTTATGTGGGCACTGGGAAATTGAACCCAGGCCATTAGGCTTTGTAAGCAAGTGCCCTAACTGCTGAACCCTCTCTCCAGTCTAGATTTTACTATATTTAATTTTTTTTAATGTGGCTCTTACCATTGTTTTTTTTAAATTTTTTATTCATTTTGCAAGCAGAGAGAGAATGGGCATGCCAGGGCATCCAGCCACTGCAAATGAACTCAGATGCATGTGCCGCTTTGTGCATCTGGCTTTATGTGGGCACTGGGGAATTGAACTTGGGTCTTTAGGTTTTACAGGTGAGTGCCTTAACCACTGAGCAATCTCTCCATCCCTTTATTTAATTTTTGATAGATAATCCCTTCTTAAGGAACAGTGAAATCTTCCATTGGCTATCTCTCAGAAATTTAGGCTGCTACGTCCCCTTCCAATTTTAAAAGATTGTAAGAGTCATGGTGGGGGAGAATATCCAAAGACACTGCCCCCCTCAGCAACAACACACAAAGGGGGGAAGCCTGGCTACCTCCTGTGCTATTCATAACCCCTACTCCATGGACTGATCCAGTATGCCCACTGACCACCGAGGAGGGCCCCCAGTGGGTTGGGGGCAGGGAGGAAGGAAATGGAGGTACCATCATAAGATTTGATCATATAATGTATCTAATTATGGATAATAAAGATATCAACAATTAAAAATTGTATATATGACATGTTTATATGCTAATTTGCACCTATGGCTCCACCCACTACCTTGCTCAGGGACCTTATACCACAGGAAACATTGATTGCTGATGTATAGTGTTATGCTCCTCAGTGGACCATCTCTTGGATCATGAAGAGTTTTCTCTGTCATTGTTCATAGCCACATGACTTTTCCTGTCCACATAATTTATATCAGTCTGAAACCGGTGGATATTTACAACCGGTGCTAGAATGGATGAGCTTGAATAGACGGCATTTACCAATGACATACTGTAAGTGGGGTAGAGTTGCTTCGTCAAAGAGTGAATGGACTTGGAGCTGTTCTAACGATGGTCAAAATGCATATCATAAGAATTGCATCAACTCACATGACTCTTGCCAAACATGTATGAGGCCTATTTCTGAAAGTTTAAAATAGGAATTATACTATCACCAATGTCCATGTGAGGTCTACTACATGCTGAGCATATTATGTTTAATTATCTTATTCAGTCCTCATTGTAACCTTTTGGGGTAGGTTATAATTAGTCCGATCTTCAGAGGGAAAATATAAGACTCATTAATGATGGCAAGAATCATTTGCTTCTTCAACACTCCTGCATATTCTCAGTCTCTCATATAGAAGAAGTCCAGAAGCTGATGAAGGGCTGGGGATATAGGATATATGGTAGAGCACCTGCCTAGCAGGCACAAGATCCTTGGTTCAAACCCCAGCACACATTAAAAAAAGATGAGTATTTGTTCTGATAATCATAAGGAAAAAATAACCATCATGACACTTAATCACACGAGGCATTATCTTGCTAAATCCTCACAACAGCCCGTGACACGGGCTCTGTTATTATCTTCCATTCTCAGTAATGAGAAAATCGAAGTCTGGAGCCATAACAGCCTTTGGGTCAAGGTTACAGAGTGTAGGCAGCAATCCAGGGTTTAACCCAGGCACAGATCATTCCCATGCTGTCTGCACACCTCAAGCCTTTCCCAACACTGCAGAGAGGTCACAACCCAGAAGTTCCCAGAACACACTGACCTTGGCAATCATCTGTAAAACACTTAACTTCACAGGCAAGGAAACCGAGGCCCAGAAGAGAGGATAAAGGCCTGTTTTAGTGTCTGCACGGGACCAAATTTCCTTCTCTTGAATCCCAGCTGATGCCCCTGTAGTCACCTAAGTGCCTGTGACATCCTGGCTGTGACCAAAGGGTGGGTGACAGGTCCAGACTACAGAACTAGCCTGTCCAGGATAATGAGACAACTCACAACCCAGCTCCTAGAACCAGCCTGTGGCTGCCCTGAAGCCCACATGGCTGGCTCTAGCCCAGGACTCAGACAGCCTTGATTCTTGGGTTGGCTGACCTATATACCTGCCATGGCTTTTCTAATGACCGCTACATCTGGTGTGCTTTCAGCACTGTTTACCAGGCACTATAAATCCATCGTTTCTCTTAATCCTTCCCATAGCCCATAGCTCACAGGCACGAGTAGCAGAGCTGGAATATGAACGTAGGCTGTTTTGAATGAATAATGTTCCCCATAGGCTCATGTGTTCTGAATACTTGGTCCCCATCTGGTGGCAATTTGTGAAAGATGCTGGGCCTTTGGGAGGTGGAGCCTTGCTGGAGGAGGTGTGTCACTTGGGGCAGGCTTTGTGATAATAGAGACTAGCTCCAAGCCCAGGACTCAAGTGACTTCCCTTCCTACTCTTCTCCAGATGGGATGATGTCCAGGTGTCTGTCTCTTCTTCTATGTGTTCCCCACCATGATTAAAGTTCTCCTTACCCTAAGCCAGCAGTTTCTCCCATCAGCTGCTTCAGTTGGGTATTTTGTCCCAGCAATGAGAAGGTAGCTGCCACAGAACTCAAATATTTTTATGCTAAAACCTGTGACCTTTAGAGGCAGGATGGCAAAAGGGTTAGGGAGCTCATCTTTGGAGTTGCACAAATCCATTCTCCTACTTCTTATTTAATGAACCAGGGTAAATTACCGGGTCTGAAAGGTTATTAGTATCCCTTAGTCAAAAAGATACTTCCACTCATGTTCATTGCACCACTATTCATGACAGACAAAAGGTTTTCATAATAAAATATCCAGTGAATGCATTCATCTGAGAATCCTTACACAACCCATGACAGCCAAAGCCGCTAGCTCTTGGGCTAAACTCCTGACCAGAAATATCACTTATTCATCATTCTTCCTTTTGACTCAGTATGTCCTCAGCGTATCCCACAGACCGGAGTGTCCATAAGCCACGAAGAAGAGGAAGGAAATCTTATGAGCTGTCATGAGAGGCTTCCTTACTCACCAAAAGTAAAGGAACAAGTTTAATCAGACTGTCAGTGATGAACTAGGGACTTTCTTCTGGGAGGGGGAGAAAATGGCTGCCACTTCCAGTGCACAGTTTGACAGTGAGCTCATGGGTCTCTATTCCAGTACTTGTGGTTTGGTGGCAGGTTGTCGTTGGTAACTAATGTTAGATGGACAGATTGTGGTAAAGTACGAATAAATCAGGTGATTAGTTTGAGGGTACATAGCAAACTCATGAAGTCAAACTAACGGCCTCAGGCAGAGCTCAGCCTTCTTCCCTCACCAACCTAGAAGTCAGCACCCCTGAGGTCAAGGAAAGAGGAGACGATTTGGGGACACACCCAAGAGCAGCTTCTGGTCAGGCATTCCTGGTAACATGTGGCACCGCAGAGTGCCCACACCTCTTCACGATGAAAGCTGACTGACAGGGCGGACCGTCTGCTGGGTGTGGGCAGTGCCTCTAGAGGGTGTGAGGGCACTGAGAGGTCTTCCTTCTAAAAATAGCCCCTTCCCTTTGCCTGCTTTGAGGCATTATAGTCCTTGTAGATCTGATGTTAAAATGAAATGTTCTGTGTGGAGAAAACTCGGGCTTTACCTCACCATGACACCCCTTACTTAGCATTTATTTATATCCCCCTCTAAAGCCAAAGGGGGACGTGAGGGCACATCCCATTGACTTGTCAGCCAGCTGAGGAAAGCAGGCCTTATTCTGGCAAATCCAGGGAGCAGCTGGAGGGAACTTGAACTTGACCTTGGGCCTTTCACTCTCCTGCTCGAAGAGTTCAATAGCTTCTCATGGCTCTTTGTGTTGTTGTTTTGGGTTTGGGTTTTGGTTTTTCGAGATAGAGTCTCACTCTAGCCCAGGCTGACCTGGAATTCACTATGGAGTCTCAGGGTGGCCTTGAACTCAAGTCGATCCTCCCGCCTCTGCCTCCCGAGTGCTGGGATTAAAGATGTGTCACCACATCTGGCTTGGTGGCTCTTTTACATGGAATCCAAGCTCAGGATCTTCCTGGGCCCTGCATGCTCCACTCCTGGTGTGACTCAACACTCTCACCTCATACCATTCGCCATTTTGTTCTCTGCCTGCTTCCTACCTCACCACGCAGACCCACCACACTCTTTACCAAGCTCTTGACTGCTGCCAAGACACCCCACAAACTGTCCACCTGTCCCTGCCTCCGTGGTCTTCTCTATGCTTCAGGACTTAGTTTGAAAAGACAGTTAATAGCTTCCCCAATCAGGCCATTGAAAGGAAGTCTTCTCTCATCTTCCAGAACATTCTGTTCTTGTCCAAATAATGTATGAATTTGTCTACCCCCCAAAATTTGTGTTTATGATGTAGTGAGGGGAACACATGTGCCACAGGGCATGTACAGAGGTCAGAGGTCAACCGTGGGGTGTTGACCTTGACCTTCCTTTGTTTGACAGTCTTTCTTGTTTGCTGCTGGCCCATGAGTTTTGGGATTCTCCTGACATTACCTGCCATGACCCTAGACATGTTGGGATTACAGAACCATGGAGTACTTGCTTCTGGCTTTTTGTGGGTTCTGGGGATTCTAATTCTGTTTGTCAGGCTTGCACAGAAAACATGTTCAACCACTGAGCCATCTCCCCAGCACTGCTCACTAAACTATTGGTATCAATGTGGTGGTTTGAAAGTGAAATGGCTGCCCTCACAGTAGACTCGTGTGTTTGAACATTTGATCTCCAGCTGAGGGTGCTGTTCTGGAAGGTTATGGAACCTTTAGGTAGGGCTTGCTGGTAGGGGGACCCCCATGTGCTGGACTCTCTTGCTGCTTCCTCTCTACTTCCGCTCTGCTAACACGATGCTGGCTTCCTGTTCAGGCCTGCCATGTCTCCCCCGCCATGAAGTATTCTATCCTTTGAAACCATAAGCAGAATGAAACCTTTTTTTCTTCCATAAGCTGCGTCTGGCTGGATATTTTGTCCCAGCAATGAGAAAGTGACAAACACTCTAAAACCAATATTTGAAGCCCTGTCAAGGTCATCTGAGGATAGGCACACAGCAGTGAGAGCTTGAGTCAACCTACCTGATCCCAACTGAGACTTGCAAGTCCCCCTCTGTCCAGGTGCTGCTCTTACGCCGCAATACTTAATGAGTGTCTTTTTCACAGTCAATTGGGTGCTGTGTGTCCCCACTTTTGTGCCTTTCTAGGTGGTTTCATTGTGTGTTTTAAATCGTCCCCAAGTATATACTGGACTGTTGTCCAGTGTTCCTAGTCCAAGAAGGCTGTGATGTTCCTCACAGAGGAACAGCGAGTCCTAGGTACAGTTTACTCAGGCATAAATTGTGCTGTTGGCCGTGAGTTCAAATTCAGTGAATCAACAATATATATTAAATAGTGTGTCTTTAAACAGAAACACACATAAAACAAGATCATGTATGGACTTGTCAATGAAACCAGAGGTTGATAAGAACCCAACCTTGTGTTTCCCCCCCACACACACACACAGTGGTCACTCATTCAGTGCTGTGGTTACCTCATAGAATATAATGGCTTCAAATAATGAGAATAATCTGCATTTTTAATTCATTTTTTTAGGGCTGGCATAACAAATACCAGAATCTGGAAACTGCAGCAGCTGTCTATCCTATCGTAGTTCTGGAGGCGAGGCATCTGAAACCATGGACTCTAGAGAATTCTTTTCTGCTTCTTCCTGTGCCTGGCAGTTTGCTGGCAATCCCTGGTCTCTCTGACTTGGCCATCATTTGGCGTCCTTTCTGTGTGTCTCCATCTCTCCTAAGGATACATGGTATTAGATTTAGGGCCCAACCTCCTCCTTGAAATACAGCCTCATCTTAACTGATTTCCTCATCAAACAGGATCATCTTTTGAGGTTCCCAGAAGCCCAAGTATGGGGAGAGGCAATAGTCAACCCAGTAAAATACACCCACACATACGTAATGTTTATTTAATCAACATCTTTTTCTCCAGTTAGCCTGCAAACTCCAGGAGGCAAGGGAATGGCTTTCTCAGTCATCTCCAATACCAAGTCCAGCCTGATAGTCAATAGTTATGAAGGAAAAATGAATGAGTTTATTATTTATTTATTTGCAAGCAGTGAGAGAGACAAAAAGGAGAGAGAGAGAGAAAATGGTCACACCAGGGCCTCTAACCATTGCAAAAGAACTCCAGATGCATGTGCTACCTTGTGTATCTGGCTTTATGAGGGTACTGGGGAATCAAACCCAGGTCCTTAGGCTTTGCTGGCAAGTGCCTTAACTGCTGAGCTTAAAATGTTTGAGGTGATTCAGTCAGCAGGGATCAAACTCTCTAGGGTCCTGGGTTCTTGGCCATCCTTCACTTAGCAGGTCAGGAAAAGTAGGTGGGCTTACCTCCTCATCCGTGACATCACGTAAACGGGTATGTATCTGCTTTATACAGACTGCTTCTAAGCCGGATTGTTCTTATAAAAGTACTTTAATGGCTTTGAAAGTGTAGAAACCCATGAGTCTAGCCCCCCATTTTATGGTTAAGGGAACAGGTCCAAAGACATCAAGGGTTCTGCCGGTGGGAAGAGACAGGAGCCCAGTGCGAGCAGATCTGCCTCTACACTTACTCTCATGCCAAGACACATAATGGAATACTCTGGAATTCGGCCTCACTGGGACCTGTTTTCCATCCAGAGCGACTTTTGCAAGAAGGACTGGGAGCCTGGGGCATGGGCCTCTTCCCTGCAGCCCTAAAAAGGCTCTCTGTGCCAAGTTCCATGGGCAATTCCACAGGGCTTCTCAGGCAAATCCATCTACCCACAACCCTCCCATCACCTCAGAGGGGAGATAAGGTCACGTTTGCTTTCTTGGGAGCTGAAGGCAAGCAAGGAGGGCAGGCTCTAGGGTCCCTTGGATAAAAGGGCTGGGAGGTGGGCTGCAGAGGAAGGGGTCTGTTTTGCAGACCTGGCTGGAGAAGAAAACCGTGCTGATTATCTCCCAGGCCAGCTGCAGAAACAAACGCCCCAGCTCGGCAGCAGATTATAAATAGCCCAGAATCCACTCCCAGCCACTTAAAAACAAGCATTTTTTTTTCTGTTAAAAGAATGGGGCTTTAAGCTACCCTGAGCTCCCTTCTCCACCCCCACCCCAAAGGACTGTGATTTATGTCTTAGCACCATTCCTGGGACCAGGGATCACACAGCCCCGATAAACAATGATTAATTCATTGCCAAGTTCAAGAGAGAGAGAGAGAGAGAGAGAGAGAAAGGAGGCATTCCTTTGGAAGTCCTCTCTTTCATTTGGCACAGGCATGCTGACCCACGAGACCAGGGTGCAGTTTCACTGTAAGCTCATTGCCTTGGGGTTTATTTGACCCTTTCTGCGCTTGTGCACACAGAGAATGGAGCAGGGGTGTTGGGGAAAAGGTAGAGGTGGCCGTAAGAGGTGGGGATTGCCACCCTGGAAAGCAGGAGGGCACAGACACCCCAGAGAAGTGCTGGGCTGCACTTGACTGTGTGCTCAGATGCTCTGGAATGAAAAGGCCTGGGTACTGGAATGTTCTGTTTACATCTGAGTTCTCTCTGGAGGGTAATCACTCTCTGAAGAAAATCAAGAATCAGGCCTTGGTGAGAACATCCTGACAGGTGTGTCCAATCTTTTGACATTGGAACATGATGTTGTCATCCACAAAGTTCACGCTCGAGAAACACACAAGTTGAAAAAGAGAATCTTCTAATGGTTTAAGTAAGTTTACCATTTTGTGCTGAGCCACATGCAGCTTGATGAGACCCACAGGCTGCAGGCTGGGCCTCCTGTAGCACCCCTGGTGCCCACTAGCTCCCTCACTTCAGCATGAAGGGCAGGTACAAAGCACTTTCCACGTCCTCTCTCAGCCAACCTTCACCAAACTCTTTTGTTTTCTCTTTCTAGAACCAAAGACAGACAGTGCCTACTTGTAGAAAAGCTTGAAATTTTCAAAAAAGAAACAAACAACAAAAAAAAAAACCCACCCAGATCTCAATGCACTAGGACAGCAATGTTTTCACAAACATCCTTCTAAACCTTATAAATAAAATCATATTATATTATTCATCAGGCTCTTGACTGAAATAAATGGAGCATGAGCTGGGATATAACTCAGTTGGTAGAATATTTGCCTGGCATACATGAAGCCGTGGGTTCAAGCTCCATTACCTCAGAAACTGTGTGAGGTGGTTCTCACCTGTAATCCTAGTACAGGGAGGAAGAGGCAGGAGGAGTTCAAGGTCATTCTTGGCGGCATAACAAGGCCACTGTGAGATAAATGAGACCTGTCAGAATAAGAAGGGGGAGGAGAGGATAGAGGGGGAGAGGGGAGAAGAAGGGGGAAAGGAGAGGAAAAAAGAGAAAAGAGGGGAGGAAAGAAAGGGGAGGAGAGGACAGAGAGAGGAAGAGAATAGAGTGGAGGGGAGGGAAGGGGAGGGAAAGAAAGGGAAGGGAAGAGGAGAAGAGGAGAGAGTAGAGGAAAGGTGAGGGAGGGGAGGAAATTATTGGTGCCCTCAGCCGAGTGAGGAGAATTTAATTTAAGAACTACAGCTATAGGATAGGTGTGGCCAGAGTTAGGAAATCCCGGAGGAATAGTGTGGACACCCAGATAGCCATCCCCACTTGGGCTGAAAAGGAAGGGGAATCCAGGAGAGGCTTCTGGGAAGGGTGATCTTCAGGGCCAATGGGCCAGCAGAGAGACAGATCATCTTCACTCTCCTCCCACACCCCAAATGCCAACCTACCCAGAATTCTTGAGCATGGAAACTCATTGAGAGCAGTCAGTAGTAGACTGATCAGGAGAGGTGAGCAGAGGGCATCCATTACACCCCTACAATCCTGCCATTCATTACCAGTCCATGTCAAATGAAGCAGAACTTCCTCAGTCAAGGAATACAGGTTGGCATCACACTTCCTCATTGATCTTGTAAGGATGGATCATATCTTCTATCGAATCCTCTATCGACCGATACCCAGTCAGTGTCTAATTTCTGAGAAAGGCTGTGATGAGCAGATCTGGACCTTGAACTCTGCACTTCATCTCATTTCTCTTTGATGCTTTCTGGAAACTGAGGCTCAGAACTCGTGAGATTTGCCTTGGCTTCACAGAGTCAATGCGGCTTTGCTGGATATTTTAATTTCTTAACCAAAGAACATGGACTGTTTGGGTAAGAGGAAGAGTACGTTTTCGGGGTTTTTTTTTGTTGTTGTTGTTTTGTGGGGGTTTTTTGTTTGTTTGTTTGTTTTTTGGTTTTTTGAGGTAGGGTCTCACTCTAGCCCAGGCTGACCTGGAATTCACTATGTAGTCTCAGGGTGGCCTCGAACTCACAGTGATCCTCCTACCTCTGCCTCCCAAGTACTGGGATTAAAGGCGTGCCCCACCATGCCCAGCAACGTTTTCGGTTTTGAAAATACACAAAGAATGTGTCCTCCCCCAGAAGTCCTGTCACTCCCATGAATGAAAGGGAAGAACTGTCAGCTGATGAGAACAGGTTCGTGCCTTGTCAGGGAACAGGGCACACCAAGTCAGGGGACAGGAAGCCCTTCTCAGCAAGTCAGGAATCAGAGCTTAAGGGACTGTCCTACACAGGGAAGATGCCACCAAGGACATGGAGAAGTGGGAAGGGAGAGAGGAAGAACCCTGATGAGGGGGACACCACAAAGCTGGCTCCACGTTGCCTCAAGAAGTCAAAACATGTCCAGAGCCCTTGCAGTGGAAAGCGGTGGGGAGGTGGGCTGGAGGAAGTCACACGGAAGGAAGGGGGAAGCAAGTGTGGTCTCTGCTTCTCACAGCCACTTCCTGTTTGGACACAGTGCTTACCATTCAGGTTTGTTCTGAGGACACCTTGTGCACTTGTGATAGGACCTGCTTAGTAGATGTTCAACCAATGGATGTTCCTTTCTTGCCCAAACACAGGGAGCCAACGCAGATGAAATGTTTTATTTGATTTTTGAAATTCAACAAATATGTACTGAGGAGTGGATAAACACAGGGGTGAACCAGATCGATTTTCTGGTCCTAAGGCACTCAGATACTCTGGTGTGCATGAGCCCAGTGTGTGGATGCTTTAAGGCCTTTGTGTGGACTTCGTCCCTCTCTCTGGAACACGCATGTCCCCTACTCCTATGAAGAACCCCTATGTTCTTCTGTGTTCACTCATGTAGGAACCCAATGCACAGGTGTTCTTCTCTCCTCTGCACCCTATAGGCCATGGCTATTTCTCAGACCTCATCACGTGGCACAGAGCAGTGGTTAAGGGTTTTCAGCTCCCTTCTGTCACTCCCTAACATGGTGTGTCTCCATCTCTTCATCTGAAAAATGGGACCCAAAGAGCCTCCCTTGGATTGTTAGGTGCTTGCCTACAAACTCTAACGACCTGTAGTGGATTCCCCAGTACCCACATAAAGCCAGATACACAAAGTGGCTTATGCATCTGAAGTTTGTCTGCAGCAGCCAGAGGTTCTGGTGTGCCATTCCTCCCTCTCTCCTTCTGCTTGCAAATATCTTCTCTCTCTGCTTGTAAATAAATTTTTAAAATCAGTTATTAAAATGAATATATTAAAAAGGAGCCAGGAAGGCTGGAGAGAGGGGTTAGCAGTGAAGGCACTTGCCTGCAAAGCTTAACAAGTCAGATTTGATTCCCCAGTACCCACATAAAGCCAGATGTACAAAGTGGCACCTGCATCTGGAGTTTGTTTGCAGCAGCTAGAGGCCCTGGTGTGCCCATTCATATTCTCTCTCTCTCTCTCTCTCTCTCTCTCTCTCTCTCTCTCTCTCTCCTCTCTCTCTCTCTCTCTATCTCTCTCTCTCTCTCTCTCTGCTTGTAAATAAATATTTTTAAAGTGGCCTGAAATCAACCACATGCAAAGGGTAGGTACACAGTGTAATACCTTGGGTGGAGAGAAGTTTCTATGATCAGCAGCCTCAGGGGAGGGTACAGTGCCCTCTCCAAGCAGGAGGGAGTCACATGCTGGACACAGAGGGCAACAGAAGGAACAGGGGCAGTGGGGCACTTTCTAACAACCAGTCTTTGGAAAAGCACCTAGCCTTCAGTTTACCTGGTTCAAGATGTGGATAAACAGCTCCCTACCCACAGAGGTCCTGGGACGCTCAGGTGCTGTGAGGCCAGGAGCACTGCAGGTGTTAGCCATGATTCTACCATTCTCATTGATGTCATCTGCTCCCCCTGAGATGAGGTGCACTGCACTTCACAGTCCAGGATTTCCTGGGTCTAGGAGTCCGGGTCAGACTGAGAACAGAGAGCTGAGGGTCTGTCCTGTGCTGACCTCAGGGCCCTGCTGAGCGCCCATCTGCTGGGTGCGCTGAGGACAGAACAATGAGATGGAAGCCAGGAAAGGAGTAGCGGGGACTGAGCTGGATGCCAGCCTGGGCACTGGCTTTCTGCTTCCCCCACAGAGCCATCAGCCTGCTGCCTCCCCTGGCCTAGCCCCAAGAGTAGCCATGGTTGTCATGGAGATGGTCTTTCTGGCTCTATCTGACATGTTCTTGACAGGGAGACTTTCCCACTTCCCTAGCTGACTTACTCCTCCCTCACCCTGCTTTCAGTAATCATTTGTTTATTAATTTATTATGGTTTTTGCAAGTTAGGGTCTTGCTCTGGTCCAGGCTGACGTGGTCTCAGGGTAGCTTTGAACACACAGTGATCCTCCTACGTCTGCCTCCCAAGTGCTGGGATTAAAGGCGTGCACCACCACGGCTGGCCTCTCATTTTATTTATCCTAGCACTTGAATAGAATAATTTTATAGTATTGTGATATGTATGCATACAAGGGGTATATGCACATGTGTGTAGATGGGAGGGCCCTGTGCACACGTGTGGAGCCAGAGGACGATGCTGGGTGGCCTTCTCTATGACTCTTCTCCCTGATCTTTCTTGAAACAGAGCCCCTCACTGAATCGGGAGCATGTGTCATGTTTTGACTAGACTGGTTGATCAGTGAGCCCCAGCGATCCTCCTGTCTCTGCCCCACTCAGTGCTGGGGTTAAAGTCTGGTGTGGCCATGACTGGCTTTTTGTTGGTTTTTGTTTTTGAGGAAGGGTCTCACTCTAGCCAGCTGGCCTGGAAGTTGTAGTGGTCCTCCTACCTACCTAAGCCTCCCTCCCAACTGCCTGCTGGAATGAAAGGTGTGAGCCACCACATCTGGCTTCTGGCTTTTTTTTAAGTGTAGATTCCCATTCTTATGCAGCAAGTGCTCTTACCCACTGAGTCATCACCTCAAACCCTGAATACACTAATTTTATTATAATAAATAGAAATGAGGTGCCTGCTCCATGCCAGGCTCAGATCCTCAGATATAAAAGTGAACAAGATGAGGGAGTTCTTGCCCCAAGGGGATGGTATTCTAGTGGGGGAGATGGATCATAGACCAATAATAAATACATATGACACAGAGACAACGATGCAGAAGTTTCACAAGAAGTGGCATTTGAGCAGGGTCCTAACCATATGAGGTGAGAAGCCACATAGATATCTGGTTAAAGAGCCTTCCCAACAGGACCAGCCAGCATACACATCTGAAGCCAGTGCAGGGTTGTGTCGGAGAAGCACAACGGGCTGACTAGATTGATGTAGGGTCAGACACCTACATCTGGGCTCTGGAAGATCCTTCAGAGGTTCCGTTCTTCTCAGGAAATGGGAACGTGAGCCATCAAGCCAGGGGAGAGGATGCTATAATTCTACTGGAAGTCTTGCTCTAGGTGCTGGGTTAAGGCTGGAGAACAAGTATGAAATGCATTAAGTGGACGAAGGGAACTGTGATTGTTACGTTTTGTTGTCAACTTGACCTCTTAGTAATCTACAGTAATCTTGAATGTTGTGTAGATTTCCTCTGAATTGAAGAGAGAAAGGAGACTAAGAGGAATCAGGAAGTCATGTTAGCTAGAAACAAACATCCCTTCCTGGAAGGGCAGTGCAGGAAGGAAATTGCAGAGACTCAGGAAGTCAAGTCTGGGAAAGGGTAGCAAGACCATGCTCTAAGGCTATATAAGGGGAAGGAAATCTCTCTCTAGCATGCACCTGCTTTGCTGGTGTGTGTGTGTGTGTGTGTGTGTGTGTGTGTGTGTGTGTGTGTGGTGTTGGTGATGGCTTCTCTCTTGCTCTGTTTGAACCTGTGAAAGGGGGCCAGCCCTTTTTGCCCTTATGGAACTTTCTCTGGATCTGTAACTTCAATAAATCCCTTCCTTCCATAACCGTGCCTAGTTTGGATGTTTATCACAGCGGTGTGTGACTGACTATGACAGGGACCTTAGCCAGAAAGTTCATGTTGTCATGCAGGGGAAATGAGATGATGGCTGGAAGAAGTGTGGTCAATAATAACAAGTGTCTGGACTGGAGGCTTACTTTGAAGATACAGTTCACAGAACTCTACTTAGTAGGAAGTGGAGGGGAAGAAAACAAACTTTCTCAAAAATGACTCCGGGGCTCTCAGGGTGAACTGAATGGTGATATTTCTTCCTGAGATGAGGAAGTAAAGGGAAAGGAAGACATTTGGATAAAAGTCAGAAGTTTTGGACATGTAAACTTTGAGGAATTTACTGAGAAAGTTCCATACTATACCCCAACATGTACACAAGTATTATGTGTTCATCAAAATTTGCAAGAAATATTAAAGGAGATGGACAATCACTACCTGATTTGGTCCCCATATACTATAGATGATATAGAATAGTCACATGGCATTCCATAATTTTACAATTAAATGTTTATCTTTTTTAATTTTAAAAATATTATTATTTACTTATTTATGAGCAAAGAGAGATAGACAGAAAAGAGACAGACAGAGAGAATGGGTGCACCAGGGCCTTCAGTCTCTGCAAATGAACTCCAGATGCATATGCCACTTTGTGCATCCAGATTTATGTGGGTGTTTTAGCTACTGAGCCATCTCTCCAGCCCAGTTTTTGTTTTTTTTTTTTTTGTTTTTGTTTTTTTTTGAGATAGGGTCTCACTCTAGACCAGGCTGACCTGGAACTCACTCTGTAGTCCCGGGCTGGCCTCAAATTCACAGTGATCCTCTACCACTACCTCCTAAGTGCTGGGATTAAAGGCATGTGCCACCACACCCAACCCAGCTTGGATTTTTTTTAATTGTGTGTATTCCTGTAATTCTACATGTGTGCATGTGCCTGTAGTGGACAAGGGACAAACTTGGGTGTCATTCTTCAGGAATGCCACCCACCATTTTTTGAGACCCAGTCACTCATTGGCCTGGAGCTTACCAGTTAGTCTAGACTGGCTGGCCAGTTAGCCCTCAAGATACTTTTTCTCTGCTGTGCAGTGCTGAGATTAAAGACCTGTGTCAACACACATAGCATTTCCAGTGTGTGGATGCATGTATACATTTTGTATGCACATGTGGGCACATATATGTGAAGGTCAGACCGTGACATCATGTGTCCTTGACTGCTCTTCACTTTACTAAGGAAGGGCCTCTCCCTTGTCCCCAAAGCGCCCTGATTCAGCTGGCCCGGCTAGACAGCTCATCCCAGTAATTTTCTGATTACCACATGTGCACCTATACTCAGACATATGAGCATGTGCATATACGTGCACGCACACACACATACACATATCATACACACATACACACACATCCTACACATATACATACACATGTATCATACTCACACACACATACACATGCATCATACACAAGCACATGCACACACATGCCATGAAAAAGAATATCTAAATATAAGAATTCTAAGATATCACATACTAATCCCTCACCCCTGTAACAATGTTACCTTACATGGCAAAGAGACGTTGCAGGTGTGATTAAGGTTGGGGCCCTCAAGGTTTGAAGCCTCCATTACCTAAATGAGGCTTAAAAGCTGAGAACAGCGGCTGGAGGATTTCTCAGTAGTTAAAGACTCATGCTTACAAGTCTGACAGCCCAGGTTTGATTTCCCAGTACCGAGTAAAACCAGATGTACAAAATGTTGCATGCATCTGGAGTTTGTGTTTTCAGTAGCTAGAGGTACTGGCATGCCCTGTCCTCCTCTGCCCCTTCAAATAAATAAATAAATAAATAAATTTTTCAAACCCCTGAGAACTTTTCCCAGCAGAAGCCGGTGGAACAAGCAACTGTGGGAGAATAGTCAAAGAAATTTGATGTTACTGGTTTTGAAGACAGAAGAGGGAGCCTATTACCGAAGAACTGTGGGCAGCTTCCAGAAGCCACTATACTCTAGAGAAGGCAAGGAAATGGATCCTCCTCTAGAGCTTCAGAGAGGAACGCATTCCAGCCTACACTTTAGCCTCCAGCTTCTAAACTACAGAGCCGTAAACAAGCCTGTATTGCTCTAGGCTGTGAACTTCATGATGGCCTTGATGGAATAGAACAAGGAAGGAAGTGTTCCGCTGTTCCAAGCCTGTGTCGAATGTGCAGGAAAACTTTCCAGTGGTCACTGGCACTCTTGACCATATTCATCTGGGGGGAGGAAAGCAGATTGGAGAGGGCGGGGAGGAGAATGTGGGGGGAAAGAGGTAGTCTGGGACCGGGCCAGTCTTTGGAGGAGATTTGATGGAGAAGGAAGCTGAGAAGTAGGGCAGAGGTGGGCGTGCGCTTAAGGGAGGGTTTCTGGCTTTGTGCTTTAAGATGGGAGATAGTACTACATGCTTGTGTGGTGACAGGAATGAGCTAGGGGAAAGGAAAAATGGGATGAAGCAGGAGAGAGTTCACATTCCAGATGGACACTCTGTTCTCACCCACCTGGAGTCCTATGAAACCAGGAGCAGAGAGGCTCAGCACCTCCAGTCAACCTTTCACGAGGACAGGGCTGTCTCCTATGTGGTGAGGAACAAGAGCCTCATCAGGGTCTGGGGAGGTGGCTCAGTCTGTAAAGTGTTTGATGTGCAAGCATGAGAACCTGAGTTTGGCTCCCCAGCACCCACATAAAATGCTGGACAGGGTGGCACATGCCTGTCATCCCAGTGCTGGGGAGATAGAGACAAGAGGATCCTAGGACTTGCTGTGCAGCCAGACTAGCTGAATTGGTGAGTCCTGGTTTCTTCAAGAGACCGTGTGTCAAAAAAAAAAACAAACAAACACACACACACAAAAAAAAAAAAAAAAAAACCCTGAGACATGGTGGCACACACCTTTAATTCCAGCACTTGGGAGGCAGAGGTAGGAGGATCACCATGAGTTTGAGGCCACCTTGAGACTACATAGTGAATTCCAGGTCAGCCTGGACTAGAGAGAGACCCTATCTATCTAGAGAAACCAAAACAAGGAAAAATTGAAAAGAATGATTGAGGAAGATGCCTAATATTGACCTCTAGCACTCCACATATATGAGTTGACACACCTACAAATATGCACACACACATGCATGCACACCACACATACATGCACACAAAATAAAAAAAGTCTCTTTGGGGTCTCTCCCCCTCTGGGTTTGATTGTGTAGCAGGTACCATCCTTTCTAGAAGCTGCACTGCAGGGCTGTGAAGTTGGCAGGTATGTCTGCACACCTCCCTGAGCTGTGGGCCCACAACTGTCTTGTTCTTTGCACATCTCATCTAGGTAGAGATAATGGCACAGGGAGGCTATTTGATAATGCTTCCTTGATTGACGGGAGCTGCCACCTCTACTGAGTGTTCACTACATGCCAGGGACTTTGCCAACTGTTGTGGTCAACCACACAGCTCTGGGATGAACCTCCAAACCAGGCACAGTTTATGAGAAGAAAGGATTTATTATTTATTAAAGGATTTATTAAGCTACAGATCCAGGGGAAGTTCCATAATGGTGAAAGAGGCTGGCTCCCTTTCACAGGTCCAGGTAGAGAGAGAAACCCATCACCAGCACCACACACACCCCAACAAAACAGGCAGGGGGGAGAGAGAGAGAGAGAGATTTCCTTCTTATTTCTATAGCCTCAGGGTGGAATCTTGCAACCCTTCCTAGACTTGCTGACTCCCTGAGTCTCTGGAATTTCCTTCCTGCACTGTCCTCCCGGGAAGGATGTTCATTTCTAGCTCCCCCGAGCTTCCTTACATCCTGCCCCCTACTGAGAGGGCTGCATTCCTGTGAACCACCTCAGAGACCCACCCAAGATTGCTAAAAAGGTCAAGTTGACAACAAAACCTAGCCATCCCACCAGCCTTAGGTGTGATCTTGTAACAACCTCATCACAGCCCAGTTGTTTCCACTTCAGAGGCAAGCAAGCTGAGGCCCAAGGTCACATGGCTGGTAAATGGCAGGAATGAGACTGTAATTGAGGAATTTGGCCCAAAAGGCCCCTCTCTTAATCAGTATCACCTATGGCATAAGATAGTTGAAGGAAGAGCATCAACTTCAGGTGCTAAAGGAGCCAGCAGTGATGTCCAAGCTTGGGCAGTATGATGTTGTAAGGTCCAGACCCCCCCAAGACCACCAGAGACTCAAGTCAGAGCAAAAGCAAGGATCATTTTATTCAAGCAG